>WOVY01005741.1:0-30766 GCA_013436015.1 Rhipicephalus annulatus
GGCCACCACGTTTCCATAGAAGCGAAATGTAGAGACCGCTGTGCCGTGCAGTGTCAGTGCACGTCAAAGAAGCCAGATGGTCGAAATTGCCGGAGCCATCTGACATAATCGTATCATGGTTTCGAGACGTAAAACCGGATATTATTACAATGTAAATGATCGCCTTTTGTTTTAATTGGGACAACCTGCCGATGAGTGTGAAACAGTAAAGGCAGGAGATCTGCACTTTTGTCCGAAACCGCGAGTTGCCTCGGTCCACTGCAACAAGTGCTTCTATAAAGAAAAAGAAAATTCGTGCATCTGTCGTTTTTTGTTTCTAAGGTGCTTTACGCAATTCTTTTGAGATGAAAGAAAAACAGCTGGCATCGCCTTTCTCTCTCGCGCGCATTTAGGCATCGTCTCTATGTGCGGTGTTACGGTGCACGACACAAAGTTGAAAATCGTTGAAAAAAAGACAGGACTAGTGAACATCACGCGCAGTTACCCAATCGGAAATCACTGTGACTACTAGGTGCAAAGAAAACAATTCCAAAACTACATATAAGTGAGCTTCTCATAAAAAATCATAAGATAAATTTTCGTATCACTTGCTTTTACGATTTATTTTGAATGGATAATTTTCTCTTGCAAAAAAGTGCGTGGCTTGCACCAGTGGCACAATACTGGAACGATTACGGGAGCTCGTGTTCGGCATGTAGCAGAGTTTGCTGTAGTAACCGAGCTCCTTGCTATAGTAGTTCTAAGTGTGGCTAGACTTGGCTTGAGATGTCATGCGACTGCTCGTTACGTGAAGTTGTGATTTTAGTCACGTGACTAGGCGTTACGGTGTTTCTGGTGGGAAAAATGTCACGTGTGTATCTATTACCCATGTTTGTGATTCTCGTGACGTGAATAATGTCACGTCATTTTCAGTCATGTGCGCAGATGCTTCCTGGTGTTGCGTGATTTCAGTCACGCGGGTAGTTAATCGATGTTTACACGAATCTATTCGCGCGACTAGCTACGCGTCCTTACGTTATTTTAGACACATGACTAGTTACGACGTGATATTAAGCTATTTTAATTACGTGATGAGTTGTTAGGTCTGTTGTGATCATCAGTCACACATACTCTCACCCATCATAGTTCTTGTATTCCCCGCCGGACAAATTGGCGCTCATGCTGTTCCAGCAAGGTAGAAGACGAAAAGGCGAAGCGAAGTGCGTATACCGCTTCATCATTATAATAGCTCCCATTTGTACTACCCGGTGCAACGAGCTTAAAGAGCTGTGCTCTCAATAATCTTACCACTCGATTGTTTTGAAATGAGAGCGCACTACTTAGACAGGGACACGCTTACTACCAAGTGAAAATTTATTCGGATACTATGAAATAGATACTGACAGATGACTGTCATACCGACATACTCACAATATATACTGACGACTCCCCTCAACCATATTGACAAACTTACCACTCGAGTTTTCGCCGCAGTGTGACCGTTGAACGCACTGGTCATTTAGCACGAACAATTTCTGACCAGCGCAGCGATTCTGCCATCTTAGTTTTGACTCCATTTTTCTTCTCTTCTCCAGCTGCAAACGATCCAAGAAAATGAACCCGAAGCTGATTTGCCCCATCGTGGACGTCCTGTTTCCGTACCTTCCGGAACGGTACAGAAGGCCGTTCAGGTTCAAGCTGGGGGAGGAATACGTAAGTGGGATACTTGTCCTCGGCTTTAGCTATCAGCGTTTAATTCGCAGTGGGACTTCTATGGAGGAGGAGGAGGAAGAAGGAGGAGGAGGGCGGCAGACAGTGGCACTCCATATATGCAACTGTGCGATGAAAAAAAAAAGCGGAGATGAACATGACACTTGTGCTTGTTTGTATTGCCTGTTTCGCGCTAAATATTCTTCAAATAAGAAGCGCCATATGAATATCTCATCGTGAGTAGTTTCCTTATCGGCTTCCGAGTAATTGGCATTGTTGGAAGAATTCGCATTAAGTTTGAAGACAGCATGAAGGTTAAGGTAAGCGATATACCCAGATTATAGCTTACGTCACTCGGTATTTTTGCTCTCCATCAAAAGGTTACGTGGCGTTTTTGCATAGCACCGCTATCGACAAGAGGTCACCGCTGCTATAGGTTTTGGCCCTTCTCGGGCGCGCAACGCCGCCGCAGCTGAGGTTAGCTCCAGTAGCATTAGCTGCATGACAACCAGCGGCGTTTGAATACGTATCAGCCAGGTCCTATATGCAGGTTATACGTATAATTCCTGCCTGTCGGGAAATGGTGTGTCTGAGCGAACGTTCGACAGCAGAACATAATCCTTAACTTCTCGCCCACCTGCGATATTTACCGTGTGTCAATCGTTCTCACTCCTTGGTGTTCGCAGGTTGCGCATCAGCTTCAGCAGCAGAGCCAACGCAAAAGCGAGTCACAAGCTGGCGTCAAGATTACCGCCTTACCGATTCAACGGGACCCCAAGCTTCTGGGCCAGAACGTGTCCTACATCCAGGCGCTGACGGATAAGCTCTTTCCGGGCGCAGCCTTCGGTCCTGTGGAGCCTCTGCGCTATGATTCGACATTGTCTGCGAGTCAGTACTCCACGCACTTATAGCTTACCCTTCACACTTACACAGTGAGGCCGCCCTAATCATCGTCATAGGTGTCTGGTATAATGGCAATCACACGTTTGCGTTTGCGTGCCTTCGTGTATTCTTTGTGTTAACTTTGCACCTCGCCGTCCTGCCGAAGCAGATCTCGGAGGCCACGTAGAAAGAAGCGTGTGGTTGAGTTCTGCTCCGCCAGTTGCCGCAAAAACTCCAGCTGCTCTAAAAGGAAGGGGCTTTAGGCTGCTCTGTATGTTGTCTCGATGATCGTGCTCCCGCGATGCGGGCCCCCGAGGGCACTCGCATCGAGGCATCCTAGTCTGTTCGCAAGAAATCTGTCTGTTCTCTCAAGGATCTCGTTTAATTTATTATCATTATTTTTCTTGACTGTTCATTCGCATTTACCATAATTAAACTTTTGCTTTGACATCATGTGTATACAATATTATTCACTAAAAAAACCAGAATCATCATTGTCATCGGAGTTTTACATTTATAAGACCTTTTTTGCAGTATAGGAAAACGAGGAAGTGGGCGAAAATAAACAACAGTTTCACTGGGTGTCCGTGCCCCTAAAAAGGGAGACTACGTGTAAATGATAGCAAGGGAGGCTTGAACGTCGAGAGGCTTGAGATGCCACACAGACTGCGCCGCATGTGGTGAGGAATGGCAATCACACACACACACACACACACACACACACACACACACACCACACACACACACACGCACACACACACACACACACACACACACACACACACACACACACACACACACACACACACACACACACACACACACACACCACACACACACACATTACGCAGGAATGCCGAATACGTCTTATAGTTGCAAGCAAAACTCATTTAAAAAATTGGCAGGTCCCACGTACTGTGGGAATTGATGATATGCGAAGCACGAATGAGGAAGGTTGATATGCCACTTTAAAATCAGCGCGATGTTACGAGGTGGACGTAAATTATGCCGTACACGGCTCCCCTGCCATAATTATCATGTTTGCACCAGTCATGTACATTCGTCATCTATGAACGTTGCGTAACACCAAATTTGGTATATGTGAATCTAGCCATAGCCTCCTCTATAACTTTGTGCCCGAGCGGTCGGTCCCTCAGCGCCGTCCCCCGATTCTCTCGTTTTGCGCCTCGGCACTCCGCCAGGAGCGCTCGCATCCCATAATAGCTCGCGCCTCGCTTGCTGCAGCAACAGGCGCACACCGCTACGCCGCGGTTTTCCCGTCGCGCGCAAATTTGGTTTGCCGTGCTCGATGTAAAACTGTGCTTGGCCCATTGTGTTTTCTGCTTGCCCTTGATGTTTTTTCTGGCACAATAGTCTCCCCCAAGAGCTTCGTTAACTGCAGCGCTCGCTGAGACAACCGTGACTGTATCAAGTGCGATTCGGGTAAGTTCTTTGTTAAAAGTGTTACATCGTTAAGACATCCACTTGCGGCAAGGAATCGTGCCTAAACGCTGTATTTTTGTTATCTGCAGCACTACCGTAAAAAGAAAGGCGACTGCCCATGCATGGTCAGAAGTTTGGCTGCGCCCCGAACGCTCCACAATGCCGTACTGCTGCGTACCACGCTGCAAATCATGGAGCGGCCGGAAAGAAACGGGAGTATCTTTTCACGAAATTCCGAGCGACCAAGAACTTCGCGAAAAGTGGCTTAAGGTAATCTCGAGAGACAACTGGACCCCGAACAGCACATCTTGCTATTCTACCGTTTGCAGCCGACACTTCGTCCCGTCCGACTTTAAAGAAGGGTGCACGACGCGAAGACTGAAGAAAGGCTCTGTGCCCAGCGTCTTCCACGAGTACCCGTCGTATTTGCAACCTTGCAAACAAACCGAAAGAAGCGATGCGGCCCTCAGGAAGCGTGCTGCGGCTGTATTAACTGACGAGCCAGCAAGAAAAAAAAGAGCAGTCGGTGGTGGTGCACCACATGTGTTTACGGACTTACGACATGACCAGTCGTGCGCGTCGGACTCCCAACTTGTTGAAGAAGTGCCCAACTCCAGCAGCAGGACTGACCAAGGCTTCGTACCGAGAACGGCGCAGGTGGATAGAGCAGTGCAAGTAGCCTCACGCATTTCGTTGCCAACCATCGAAAGACGGAAGTGGAAGCGTAAGGAACGCGAACTGAGGGCGCAGGTTGAAAGGCTCAAAGGAACTGTTGAAAAATATAAAAGGGAGCTTCAGAAACTTAAAGAAGACTGCTATGTCCCAGCGTTTTTGCAGGTTGTCGAGCAGGCAAGTGAAAATGAGTTGGCTGCCTCAATACTGCTGGAGCAGGTCAAAAATTTTCAGAAGGTGAAACCGACGTGGTCCGAAGTTACAGTCCGCCACGCAGTGATCCTTCGTAACCTCTCAGCGAGGGCATACGAACACTTAAGGAGCTCAGGGCTACTCCGCCTACCCTGTCGAAGCACGCTGGAGCGCTTCCTCGGTTCGTCACGCAATGAAGTAGGCGTCACAGACTTGATTAAGCAGAGGCTGTCAGCTGAGCTCGCTTCACACACGAGTGCTCAGTCACAGACGTGCTCGCTCATTGTGGACGAAATGAGGGTCAAGCAGCGCTTACTCTATCTCAAGCAGAGAGATGCCTTCATTGGCGAAGTAGACTACGGTGACTGCTTGCCGCAGAAGCAACCGAGTAAGACAGAAGAGTCAGTTTCTAGCAAACTCGCTGCTTTGCTTCATTTTAAGTGGCTTGTCAACGAGATATAAGATTCCCGTAGCCTATTTTTTTACTAGAAATTGCACCGGTGAAAACCTTCACCAGATCATGATGAACGTACTCAAAGAAGTTGAGAGTATAGGTTTTAGAATCGTGCGGATCGTTACCGACAACCATCGGATTAACGTGAAGGCGTTCCAACTGCTATGTGGGGGGTAACCTCAAGCACTGCATACCACATCCAACAAATCAAGATGGCAAACTTTTTCTCGCTTTCGATCAGTGTCATTTAATTAAAAACGTACGGTCACAGTTTCTGTCACGCGATATCGGAAAGGATGGCGAAATAACTGCCCAGTACCTGAAAGACCTCTACAAAATGCAACAGCGCAGTATTGTCAAGCCAGTGCGGTTCTTGACAAGAAAGCACGTACATCCGACTAGCATGGAAAAAATGAACGTCAGGAGGGCAGTGCAAGTCGTTTCGCCACCTGTGACCGCGGCCCTGAAGCTCTTGAAAGAGCAGGCAGGTCATACATGTGACGCAAGCTTCGCCCACGTTGGTCCAACCGTCGTATTCATGGACACCATGTACCGGTGGTTCACCCTCATGGACGTAAGCAACTGCACCCAGCATTTCCACCAGAACAACCCGGACTGCAAGCAGTACGAATCCGAAGACGACGAACGGCTAGGTTGGCTTGAAACATCATTTCTTGACTACCTGGCCGAAATCAAGCGGCAGAGCCCGGCTAAGAATTTTCTGACCAAGGAAACGTACGAGGGCTTGCTGATAACAACCATCTCAAACGTGGAGTGCGTTCGGTACCTTCTCACGGTCACACGCTTCCGTTTCGTTCTGACTAGGAAGATGTCCTCTGACCCAATAGAGGCCTTCTTTGGGTGGTTGAGGAAATCTGCAGGCTCGAACGACCAGACAGACGTGAGGGCAGTTTTGTCTGGGATTGAGAAAGCACTGAAGACTGGCATAGCCTGCACGTCCAGCAGCAGCAACGTGATTACTGCACACAGCAGCAGCTGCTCCACATCAGCACTCCTACAGCGATCGGCAAGAGCAGCGCAGAATGACGGTGAAGCATTTCCAGCAGAATCAACCACGATCCTCGAGGAGAGCCTCGACAGGGGGAAGACGTTGCTCCCAACGCCAGATGTTGCTGCACTAGCAATGGTTGGTGGCTATATTGCAAGAACAGTCCACGAAACCATTTCCTGTGATGAATGCTTCACTTTGGTGACTAAACCAAACACCTCTGCGCCATCGGATGCATTAATTAGGCACCAGGACAGAGGTGGACTCCTGTATCCGTCAACTGAGCTCGTAATGGTTCTAAATTCTCTAAAGAATTACGCGGAAGTTTTCCTCGCAAGAGCGAGAAAGATGAATCAGCCACTGAAGGCTGCCGTTGACAACGCCGCGCAAATACTACAGAAACGTGACAAACTCAAGTGCTCGACCCCGGGACATCATAAAAAACTTTTGGAGGTTGTGCTCGTGAAGTTTTCTCCGCCCACTTTTTCTGAACTTCGCGACGAGTGTGACTGACAAACACGACTTGGCAAAAGATTTTCATGTCAAACCATTGTCTCGAAAAGTGCTCAAGCTTTGAGCGCGAAATCAAAAAAAAAGCTCACATTGCATTCTGCATACAGTGCTTGTGTTAAAAATTTGGTGTGTGCGCACTTCTTAACGTATACGCATAATCCAATGCAATGTAGACGGTTTCTAGACCGTCATAAACGCAAGCGTGCATAGGCCGCGTCGTCTGCTGTTATTATGGGATCTGTGCGGCATCTGGCGGCGAGCGCCAAACCTATAAGGGGACGGATGGCGCGTATGTATTTAGCGCTAATGCGCGGGCACAAAAAAATATAGGAGGCTATGATCTAGCGAAACGACCACGAGCGTATTATGAGCGTAGCATGTAGTCATGTTATTACATGATACGCATCTCATGATTATCATGTTTGCACTAGTGATGTACCTTCGTAATTCATGCACGTCCGTAATGCGAAACACGGTATATATAAGGAGCTAGCAAAACGTCCGCGAGCACGCTATGAGCGTAGCATGTAATCATGTTTCCCATGACACGCATGATTATCTTGTTTAGACGTGTCATATACTTTCGTCGTCTATTCACGTCACCTGATAGCAAATTTGGTATATGTGGAGCTAGCGAAGTGGCCACGAGCACGCTATGAGCGTAGCAGCTAATCGTGTTTCACATGACACGCATATCATGATAATCATGTTTATACGTGTCATTTACCTTCGTCGTCTGTCCGCGTCACGTGATACCAAATTTGGTATATGTGTAGCTAGCGAAAGGGCCGTGAGTACATCATGAGTGTGGTACGTCGTCATGTTCTTACATGACACTCATGTCATGATTTTCATGTTTTGCACCCGTCATATACATTCCTCATCCATTGACGTTACGTAACACCAAATTTGGTATATGTGAAGCTAGCAAAACGGCCGCGAGCGTATCATGAGCGTGGCATGTAGTCAAGTTATTACATGATCGACACGTATCTCATGATTATCATGTTTGCACCTCACATGTATCTTCGTCATTCATTCACGTCCCGTAATACTAAATTTGGTATATGTGAAGCTAGCAAACGTCCGCGCGCGCATCATGAGCGTGACGTGTGGTTATGACTAGTCATAACATAAAAATCATGACATGCATGTGGGTCTGTCACTTATGTTCGATATTCAGTCATGTCATACCATACCGGTATTGCAAAATGTTATGTGAACGAAACCACCGCAAGAGCAGCAAGATCATGAAATGTAAATCACTACTTCATGACATACATGTCCCGATTTTCATGTTATAACTAGGCAATTATGCTCGTCATACAGTCATGTTATGTCATACTAAGTTTGGTATCGATACCGCTATCGAGACGGGCAGGAGAGCTAAAAGTCGTAGGTGTCTAGATAGATAGGTACGCTCAAAGTCGCCGAATTAAGTTCGCTAAGAAATACTTCGCATATAAAATAATGTGACCACTATTTCAGTTGTGAATCCGCCTCCACCCTAGTTCTGTTCGTGTACCACAAAGCACTGTCACGTTTGACATCATACGTCACATCTCGATGAACGTAGTGTCTTGACTGTGAAGTCTTCACAATTTAATAATAATAATTGTTGGAGTTTCAATACCAAAAATCACGTTATGATTATGAGAGACACCACGTGGTAGAGGGCTCTGCAAATTTAGACCACCCACTGTTCTTTGAAATGCGCCTAAATATTAGCATACCGGCCTTCAGCATTCGCGCATCCATCGAAATAGTGGCCACCGCCGTCGGGATTTGACTTCGGTATCGGGTCAGCAGCCAAGGGCAGCGGAAC
Source organism: Rhipicephalus annulatus (assembly GCA_013436015.1). Lineage (NCBI taxonomy): Eukaryota > Metazoa > Arthropoda > Arachnida > Ixodida > Ixodidae > Rhipicephalus > Rhipicephalus annulatus. The sequence goes on from WOVY01005741.1 coordinate 8,680, forward strand.
GACACGAGGAAAGAAAGACACAGATACACAAAGAGCGCTGACCTTGCACTTCTTTAAGAATCTGCTTCCGCTTGAAGCAGTAGGACACAATTCTGGATCGGAATATGGTTCGAGCAATGAGGCTGGCACATATAGTGGCAAGATCCAAGCGAAAATGATTCGGCAGAAAAAGACCCATCGTATAAGAAATTTGCTCGTGAAGTACTTTGGTTTGAGCTGTGTGGTTCGTGTCGTTGCGCTGCACATTTAAAAAAATGATTACTATGAATGAGTACTACTCACTAACTTCGTTTTCCGCAGAAATTATGGCGCATTTTTTTTCCACTCAAGAAGAATTACCTTGCTCTGCCTGCAGCTGGAAATAAAGAGACAAGTCGCGTTATTAACCAGCTGTTCTGGGATTGCGGCGCGTTTGAACGGAGAGCGCACAACACTTGTCACACACCAGCGACCGTCGCAGTAGCATTGGATGGCAATGTTATCGTTGCGCACGTTTAACAGACGGCCGGAAACAGCGATGCCTGCGGTGATAGTGTTGAATGCGCGGCTAACATCTTTAGCGGCCTTGGCACTGCCGGATATTGTGAGATAACGGGGCAGATGCACACGCGTGACAGGGCCTTCACCTCCGTGTTTCGAAACGTAAGGAAAGCGATGCCCGAAACAGACTATACACCTTTTCACAGGAAGGAAAAAAAAAACACCGCCATGATGGCCTGTGCGCGGGAGTACAAAGGCTAAGGCGCAGCGTTGTCAGTGCATTTCGAGGGGACGTGCCAATTTGCGCAGCCCAAGGAGGGCTATGGCGGCGCCCAGGGAGGCATTTATGAAAAGGTAAATAGACCGCGTTTGTCAAGAATCCCCGAAAGACCTATGGCATGATGCAATGCGCGTGTGTGGATGCATAATTTCCAATCGTTAGCAAAGACTTCACCGTAGCCCGGGGTGTAGTGCTGCAACTTCGGGCACTTCGTGCAGAAAGAACACACTTGGACGAGTGGACGGGCATGTGTTCAGAAAATTTCACCCGTATCGCCGATGGTTACCATAAGCAACAAATCAACCTCACATTTGCTTGATAGACGTACCGCACCACGTGTCCATAAAAAATAATAATGGTTCTCGAGCACTGACCCGAATGTCGCAGGATCTAATCCCGGCCGTGGTGGCCTCATTTCGATTGATTGATTTGTGGGGTTTAACGTCCCAAAACCACCATTTGATTATGAAAGACGCCGTAGTGGAGGACTCCGGAAATTTCGACCACCTGGGGTTCTTTAACGTGCACCCAAATCTGAGCACACGGGCCTACAACATTTCCGCCTCCATCGGAAATGCAGCCGCCGCAGCCGGGAATCGAACCCGCGACCTGCGGGTCAGTAGCCGAGTACCTTAGCCACTAGACCACCACGGCGGGGCGGCCTCATTTCGATGGAAGCGAAAATGATAGAGGCCCATGTGCCTACATTTAGGAGCACGTTAAAGAACAGCTGTTACACACCACCGCGTCTCTCATAATTATATCGTGGTTTGGTGACGTGAAACTCAAACAACTTAGCTATTTATTATTATTATTATTATTATTAGTAGTAGTAGTAGTAGTAGTAGTAGTAGTAGTAGTGGTAGTAGTAGTAGTAGTAGTAGTTGTATCGTCGTCGTCGTCGTCGTCGACTGATACTGGCTCGTCGTGGGGATCAAAACGACAAGTTGTACGCATGACTGCTAGCGACCTTGCACGCGAGCAGAGCGATTTGACGGGCACCGTACGTCGCTAAGCGTTCGCACGGAACGTAATCCTGTTGCGTAATGGTGGCGCTCGGGAACTGAAACAAACACGCCTCTCTCAGCACCGTCAAGCGCCACGTGCGTAGGTTCCATGGCAAGTTATTAATGTAGTGCCTAACCGGTGTCACCCGTTGTAGTTGTTAGGCTCCGTACGGGCATAGTCGAGCCCACTTCTGGTGCATAGTCGCTGCCCTTCTATGGGGTCTTCGTGAGGGTGTTTTCGTTATTGTCATTGTGGCACGACCCACGCCATATCTCCATGGTGTGCTTGTTCGTGAATAGCGGCTGTGTGATATAACAGTGCACGATATAACAATTAAGAGATGTTACTCGTTAAAGAAACATTCTGGGGGTCGCATGACAGGTTTTCATTGTAGTTGGCCAATACGTGCAACTTCCTTTTAATGTCGGTGCGATTGTATGGGCAAATGGGGCGCATTGTTGGCGTCACCCTGATGTTTCGTATAAACTCCAAATCGGCAACATTGGTCCACGCGTCGTACGTTCTATGTGAGCGAGCGGAAGCTTGCGAAGGCTGCAGGCGGTCGCTGCTGAAGCAGAAATGAAACGCACTGGCCGGTTCCGCCACTCGAAGAAATGTGAAGGGCGTGCCGGCGGGAAGGGGAGGCTGCGTCGTTCGGCCAGCCACTGTGAACTGTGGTCAAAAGGCTATGTCGCACTCGCTATTTCGACAAACACCAGTATACTGCTTCTACCTTTGTAAAGCCTGTACTCTCACCGCATTACTTCGCATTAAGAAGGAAAACCACTTCACCCTGCACAGCGAACGTATTGCCTCAGCCAGCCCCGCCACGGTGGTCTAGTGGCTAAGGTACTCGGCTGCTGACCCGCAGGTCGCGGGATCGAATCCCGGCTGCGGCGGCTGCATTTCCGATGGAGGCGGAAATGTTGTAGGCCCGTGTACTCAGATTTGGGTGCACGTCGAAAAACCCCAGGTGGTCAAAATTTCCGGAGCCCTCCACTACGGCATCTCTCATAATCATATGGTGGGTTTGGGACGTTAAACCCCACAAATCAATCAATTATTCCCTCGGCCAGTGTTTTTAGAGTTACGTGAGGTCAGCTCTATACAAGAAATTAGATGGCATTGATTGATATGGGGGGTTTAACGTCCCAAAACCATCATATGATTATGAGACGCCGTTGTGGGGGGCCCCGTAAATTTTGACCACTTGGGGGTTCTTTAACGTGCACCCAAATCTGAGCACATGGGCCTACAACATTTTCGCCTCCACCGGAAATGCAGCCGCCGCTGCCGGGATTCGATCCCGCGCCCTGTGGGTCAGCAGCCAAGTACCTTAGCCACTAGACCACCGCGGCGGGCAAAAGATAGCGGGCAGTCTTTCTATGTCTAACATTCTAATTTGTTGCTATGAGATTCGTGGCTTCACCTTCAAGACCCAACTGTGACTTGTTTTCCGATGCCCTCACCAGCGATTAGCGTGCTAACTGAATGAGTCCGAGTTCCCAAGATAAAATCGCGACAAGCATTTCGCTTTGAAGTTTACAAGGAAAAGTCAGTTTTCATTGCGCGGGAGAAAAAAAATTGTGTGAACTTTCGTTATCTTTTACATCTCTCAAGTGCGTCACATTGCTTTGCTTTCCTTAACATAAAAATTCACATCGAATGCTCTGGCTGTTTCAGTCAGCTTATTTAAATACGATTTCATCAACGGATGCGTCCGTACAACAATAAGTGTCGCACAAACCAAAGAGATTGAATTCTTACTCAGTTTGCGATGGATGCTTTAGTTGGTCGCGTTCGTATTATATAGAATACGCACCCACCACAGCATCTTCTTAACTTGTCTTCGTGCTACCCGTGGTACTGCTGTGACACGACCGTAACTGTCTTTCGTTCGCTCGATTTATGTTGTCAAACTTCATGTCTGTTCCTTTCATAGTGAGGTTGGGCAAAAACAAATTCGTTCGTGTTATGTACGCAAAAACTGGTAGCGCGCATATGACATAAGAATCGCGATAATCCCACTGCTCAACGCTGACCCACTAAAATGAACAAACTGGTGGCAAGGACCTATTAAGATATCTGACGGACGTAACCAATAATTCAGCCAGACTTTAATGAACCATGGGGATTAAACCAGTGATAGACCCCGTGACCACGCACTTCAGGTTCACTGGTTACCGTCTTGGCCGTGACGCGTCTTACATTTCTGAGGTGGGCACGCATATGCTCACCCGTTATACTGAGACGCCGCTTCTAGTATGCGTGTCAGCATAACTAATTAATAGTGCTCGCTGGTGTAACGTAGTGATCAGTTTAGTGACAGTTCGTTCTTCAGGCAGAGATGAGTTCGCCTTGCTGTGATCTAAATAAACTGACTTTGAATCGAAAACTGGGCTACTTGGTATAGATTCTCATTTAGGACTGTGCAAGGCTCCTACACAAAAACAAAAAAAAGACGACAAAGGACGGAAGAAGTGCACACGCCATTTTTTTCATGAGTGCAGCACACACTACTAAGTGTATTCTGCACAGGTGCACGAACAAAGTTATGTTTTCTTGAATTCCCGATCTTGTTGCGACCGGGGTTTCCAGACACCGGAGGTCCGGGATGAAGTTGTCGAGGCAGGAGGAAGAGAGACTTGAAGAGGGTTTATTTACAATATATACATTGCGAACTCCCTACACGGTGAGCCCTCAAACGTGGCAGGCCTCCACATGACTCCTAACATAGCGCTCCATGGTGCTTGGTTCTACATGGTTCTGCTCGGTTCTGCTCTGTTCTGCCTGGTTCTCTTCTCGAAAAAAAGCACACCGAATGAGCCGTGGGGGCTCATTATAAAGGGTCTGTCCTCCCCAGATCCCTAGATCGGGGACCGCGTACAGAGGGCACCGTCCAACCACGGATCACACATTACCCGCGAGGGTGACGAGCACGCACGGTCCACGTGAACGTTCAAAATTGAAGCGTGGTCACTGCACGGCCATGTGGCACGAACGTGGCTCCTCCTCGTCAAGGGGTGTCGCTGGGCGAGGGGTCTGAAGTTGATGACTGCATCCATCGAAAGGGCCGCCGTAAACAAGCTTCAAATGGTCGCCGAACGACTCGTTCAATTAGCGGGACGATTTCCGGCCGCCGCCGCCGCCGTCATCTTCCAAAGAAGAAGCTGCACTTGTGGTCTCCCGAACTGCTCACGGTGTCGTGGCGGCAAGACGCCGCACCCTCCGGCCAGGGGGGAACAATACATGGCGGACACAGGCCGCCAACCCGTTTGGCGACTAAAAAGGAACATCAAAAGGAACGCCGATCCATTGTCAGACCTGGCGCCGGTCCTAACAGTAGGCAGCCGGTCGTTCGGTTTGGTTTGAAGATTAAAGGAGCGCCGCTCCCTCTTCAGCTCCGGCGCCGGTCACAACAGCTCGTCCGCCGGCGGGAGAAGCGACCTGAGGGTGACCAGCTGCACAGGTTGCTCGAAGTGTCGCTGTGTAGTGCTGTCTTCCAGGCCACTGCTGATGACGCTCAGCCAAGGACTCTTTCCCTCTCGTTCCTTGTGGCTCCCCTCTGGGAAAAGCATTCATACACACCACCACAGGCACGGGAGAGCACCCTGCCCGCACTGAGACACGTCGAGTCCGACAAATTATCCAAAAGCAACCTTACTTAAGCAGTATTACCAAACACAAAGCAGCAATCGGGACGTTTCTCTGAGGTTTCACCAAAACTCCTAATCCCGATCCGATAATAATCTTCCCATCAAACTGCTTTCAAGAAAACTAATTGTCAAGTGATGCGCTCACCGTGGCATACCCGAGTGCCTGCGTGAGTAATCCGCCGTAACCCACCAGGTATCATACTCATAAAATGAAGCATTTTACTTCACGCTATCTTTTAGTTCCCGAAATTTAGTGCCGCCAAAGCCAGTCGTCAATTCCTCTTGAGAAGACGAAAGCATAACTGCCGTGCTGCACCTGCATTAGGAACCTCTTTATTATACATCCGCAAACGCACATCACAGTGCGCCTGCCTGGAGGAGATACCACCTAACCGTTCCCTTGCTGTTGCCACTTTCACAAAGCATACATATAAACTCACGAGCTAGCTTTTCTTACACACCGGACACATGCGAACAAAACATTAAATGAACAACAAAAAAAGTTTCGCATGAATCCTGAAAAATCTCGCAAGCAATAACTTTGCGTCTCTACGCTCAGTCATAATTAGTTCATAACGTTGCTCCTGCTCATTTACACGTATCTACCATGACGCAGGCTCCTATGCGTGTCGTTTATGCAATCGCACAACGCTTACCTTAGCTAAACGTACAACGCCCAAGAAATGAACAAAACCAAAAAATGTGTTACCTAAACACTATTTGGTAGACGAGATTCTTAAAAAACACATTAAAATCCAAAACAACTTAAACAGTCAAAAGCAAATTTCAAAACAAAATAAATCCACTAATGACCATCGTCAAAAGCTCACGGATGTCTACTCCTTTTGGGACTAACGCGCGGTGTCGCGTCCTGTGGGTCTTTTTAGGCGAACGGGAAATGGAACAATGGCAAAACCCATTCGCTTCGCCTCCGACCCCCGCAAAGCTCTGCGCTGACAACCTGCGTTCTTACTCTCGCTGAGTACCCTCGCACTCCCGCAGTCCATCAAACATGCCGTCGATAGAGCGACGAAAGGGTCTGCCTTTCTACCCAACGTGCTTTTTTTTTTTTTTTCGTTTTGTCCGGCGGCTCGGACGCATACAAACCAACTCCGGTGCCGATGACAAACGCCTAATTCTGTACGCTCTAATGCGTGTCACTATCCTTCCAATAGATCTATACAACGCATATAGGCTACCAAAATGATAGAGCGCTAACGAAAACAAAGTACAAACGAGTTATTTACAAAATCACAAAAACAAACAAAATGTTCCTTTCAACAGTCCCGAGTCGACGTTTTCCGAGAGGCTAACAGCTGTTCGCAACAACTCTGAGTCGAACTCGCGGTGGTCGCGCCCGGAACGATTTTCTCGAGAAGCGGGGTCTACAACACGCGTCAATCGCCCTGCTACCGAACCCCGCGACGTTCCTCGAAGCCGACTTGCTGTCGCTTCCTGCCCCTCGAAAACCACCGACTCTTTTGCCCCGCACCCCGTCCAATGCACCGCGAGAACAACGGAAGGGTCTCTTGCCCCTCGACCACTTACGCACACAATGCGCTTCTCTTTTCTTTGTTCTCTGGCCGCTTGGACGCTTGCGATACGGCAACTTTCTTGAAATTTCGCTCCGCCATTTGAATACATTCCTCAAACGCGTCGCGATTTTTGCCTGCCTGTTTTTACGGCGCTTTCTCCGTTTTGCACGTCTCTTGGTGCCGTCTACGGAGCCTTTCGCCCATCTCTGATGCTCACCAGCACCCACATGCTCATCTGATTTTTCGCGCGGACTGTCTGGATAATTGCCTAGCAATCTATCCTTCAAACACTGCCGCGTACGATGCGCTTTTCTTTTCCGGCGGTTCGGACGCATACGATACAGACCCGTCAGAGATGACAACGGCACTTTTCTCGCGATTTTACCACGCCGTTTGAAACCCTTACTCAAACGCGTTGTGCTCATCTCGAGCTTTGCCTTTTTGTTGCCCTTCGGACGCTTTCTCCCCTGTGCACGCTTCTTTGTGCGGACCTGGGAGCCTTTCGTCCTACTCTGACGTTCTTCATCACCGATATGCTCCTCCGCCATCTCGCGCGCCCAGTCCTGATGATTGCCTATCAGTTCATCGTTAGACCGCGGCCGCGTAGATTGCGCACTTCTGTTCCTTACTCTCCGGCCGCTCAGACGCATGCGATTTAAGCCAGTCAGAGAAGACAACGGGCCTTTTCTCGCAAATCCGCCACGCCGTTTGAAGGTCCTCGTCAAACGCGCCGCGCTGATCGCGAGCCTTGCCGCGCTTCTGTTTTTCGGACGCTTTCTCCGTTTGGCACATTCCTTGGTGCCAAACCTGGAGCCTTTCGTCCGCCTCTGACGCTCATCAACATGGTCTACAGGGCTGCAAGGTTCGATGGAACACTCTGTTAATCTTAACTTCGTTTCCACCACCACGGAACCCTCACACCCTGCTGTGACCGCGAGCTCTTTTCCCTCAGAATGGGTTAAAACCTGTTCCATTCCCTTACAGGCACTAGCCTTCTCTTTGGCCTCAAACGGCACCGCCGCTATATCTACAGATATCAGACCCGCAGCACTCTCTTCGGCCCTAAACGGCACCGCTGCTGAAACGCACCGTTCGTGCGGTACATCTGCAAATTTCTGACCTGTAGCCCTCTCTTCGGCCTTAATCGGCACCGCCGCTACGTCGCACCGTTCGTGCACTTCATCTACAGATGTCTGACCTGTAGCCTTCGCTTCGGTCTCAAATGGCACCGCCGCTACATCGCACCGTTCGTGCGCTACATCTATGGATTGACCACTCTGCTGCAATGCCACCAATTCACAATTAAGCCTTTCTATCTCTTCATCTAATTCCTGCATCCTTTTTATATGTTCTTCATGCCTGCGCTCAGCTTCCAATTCCTCCTGGCGCCATCTTTCCTTTCTTTGCGCCCTTTGTACTTCCTCCTCCTGGTCCAATAAGTACATATTCCCGAAGTGCTCGATTTCCTCATTGTCACTATTGCTTTCGAGAATCACTTCGCGGAGTTTAGAAGCAGGCATATCATCATTAAAATCTAGCTCCAGATCCCAACACAGGTTCAGCAGGTCCTCTCTTGTCAATCTCGTAAGATCCATGGCGACTACTTTGCTTTGGCTCAGCTGTGACAAAACACAAACCCACCAGCGTTTCAATTCTGGGTCTAGAGAAATTGAAGCCTGGCAAATCTCACAGCGGAGACCACAAGCTTAAGCACCCAAGTAGCACTACGTGGCCAACATCCCTCTCTACTTTTTCTTGTTAATTTTTCACTCCTGCTTTTTACAACATCCTAAAATTTAACCCGCAACGTACCCTTAGAAATTTTGAAACATTACCACTTGTTCCTATTGAATCATCTAAGCTTTCCTGCTTTAGCGTACTTGCTCAGATAATCATCCAGTGCTGCCTTGTGCTGAGATAACAACCACAGTGGCCAGGCAGTTGTTGGTTATATCTATCTTTTAACGAATCTAGGCTAAAAGACTCGATATATCTCAAGCACAAAGCCAGGCACTCACCCCATTACGTGCGGTGGTGGTACGCTGCTTCGATCCCGCCGAGTTCCAGGGCTTTCGGCTGGCCTCCGGTACATGTCGCTCTCCGTCGCAGACTCGTATCCCACCGCTGCCAACCAGCTGTTGCGACCGGGGTTTCCAGACACCGGAGGTCCGGGATGAAGTTGTCGAGGCAGGAGGAAGAGAGACTTGAAGAGGGTTTATTTACAATATATACATTGCGAACTCCCTACACGGTGAGCCCTCAAACGTGGCAGGCCTCCACATGACTCCTAACATAGCGCTCCATGGTGCTTGGTTCTACATGGTTCTGCTCGGTTCTGCTCTGTTCTGCCTGGTTCTCTTCTCGAAAAAAAGCACACCGAATGAGCCGTGGGGGCTCATTATAAAGGGTCTGTCCTCCCCAGATCCCTAGATCGGGGACCGCGTACAGAGGGCACCGTCCAACCACGGATCACACATTACCCGCGAGGGTGACGAGCACGCACGGTCCACGTGAACGTTCAAAATTGAAGCGTGGTCACTGCACGGCCATGTGGCACGAACGTGGCTCCTCCTCGTCAAGGGGTGTCGCTGGGCGAGGGGTCTGAAGTTGATGACTGCATCCATCGAAAGGGCCGCCGTAAACAAGCTTCAAATGGTCGCCGAACGACTCGTTCAATTAGCGGGACGATTTCCGGCCGCCGCCGCCGCCGTCATCTTCCAAAGAAGAAGCTGCACTTGTAGTCTCCCGAACTGCTCACGGTGTCGTGGCGGCAAGACGCCGCACCCTCCGGCCAGGGGGGAACAATACATGGCGGACACAGGCCGCCAACCCGTTTGGCGACTAAAAAGGAACATCAAAAGGAACGCCGATCCATTGTCAGACCTGGCGCCGGTCCTAACAGTAGGCAGCCGGTCGTTCGGTTTGGTTTGAAGATTAAAGGAGCGCCGCTCCCTCTTCAGCTCCGGCGCCGGTCACAACAATCTGTAATCTTGCGGCGCTGTGTCATATGTGTGTGGTTGACCTGCATTGCTGCCTTCCATTTCTATCTCTATCACTTGCGCCAACTGCGTGTAAAATAGTAAACTGGAAAATCTATCGATTACCTTCCTTTCTATTTATTTGTTTTCTTTGCCACGTTTCCTTGTTGACGTCGTGTTTTCATTCTTTATTTATTTCATTCGGTATGTTCATTCCACTGTACATATCATTGCAACGCACAAACGAAGACACAGTCCGTCTTGCAAATACATGCATTGGTGGCTTGCAATAAATTGTTCTTGACAGGGACAAGGTGCCTTTCTCTTCCTATTGTTTTCACAACCATTATGATTCCTCCACTCACAGGCGTTGATGTAATTTTCATTTTCATGTATAGCTTACCGCAGTTTCTTTCTAAACGAAAAAAATTAAGTGGAAGGTCTTCAGCTTCTTCCTTGCTCTTTAGGCGATCGTCATCGTTCGGCCATCACCGTCCACAATGATGCCCCGCCACAGTGGTCTAGTGGCTAAGGTACTCGGCTGCTGACCCGCAGGCCGCGGGATCGAATCCCGGCTGCGCCGGCTGCATTTACGATGGAGTCGGAAATGCTGCAAGCCAGTGTGCTCAGATTTGGGTGCACGTTAAAGAACCCCAGGTGGTAGAAATTTCCGGATTCCTCCACTACGGCGTCTCCCATAATCATATGGTAGTTTTTGGACGTTAAACCCCACATATCAATCAATCAAGTCCACAATGATTCCTATACCCATGAAAGAAGTTGTGGCTGCAGTCGTCGAAGCTTAGTTTACAAGCAGTGGTAGCAACCATTTGATGTGGAAGCGGGAACAGAGTTACAGGTTAGACTGTTAATAAAGCTGATAAGCGATAGCGAATGTAGTTGGCATTCGAATTAACAAGATTGTAAGCGCTTCCGAAATTACGAATACTACTAAGGAGAAGCTCTTACTCGGACGCTGCTTTGACGGCGCATATAGAGAAAAGGAAATTCTGTGGAACATAAAATCGCTTTCACTTCCTTTCCTTGAAAAACAAAAGTACAAACAAAAGTAGCATGGTCATGATTATGGCCTTTTTGTGAATGTTTTTTTGATAAATACATAGTCGGCTAGATACTAGCCCATTTTATGAACTCGCTATATCTCCGGAATTCGATTTGTCCTACTGACCCTCTGGTCTTGTTAGTGCTACCGAGACAAGTTGTTTGTTGTGTGTGTTTGTTTTTCATTCAGGAAATAATTTAGTGATCTACTTAAGTGATAATACAATAGGTATATGACAGAAAAGTGCAAGTGTTCGGTGTAGCATGGTGCAAATGTTTCTGAATGCGGGGATATGTTGTTGCTGAGCACGTGTGCCTGTTGACAAGCGTTGCCCATGATATAAAGGACAAGTGCTTCCGGCGAATGATACATGGCTGTGCGCATTCTCTGGCTGCACGTAGGCTCACCGTTCCCGCCTCCAACCGAGGTCGTGTCCCAGCCGCCGCCATTTCTACCTCAAGTCCCGCGAAGAAGGCACTCTAGTTACCGTAGTAACAACGATGAATCATCGAAGATGTAAGGGTGCCCTCTTGTTCGACGGCTTGCGAGAAAGAAGGTATATTGAATGATCAAGTGGATTGAACTTTCGCTGAAGTGTGTTCCTGGCGTGCGGAATCGCCACCATGTGCAAGGGCAACGACAGATGTCGAGGAAGCGATTACTTGTAGACGAGTATGATAATTGTTGCCACTGCCAAAGAACTGAATAAAATATGTAGTATGTTCAGCGCTCAAGGTGCGACCGGTGAAAGCGTTGGATTTCTGGCTGCCTCTCAAACGCTTCATATGCTTGGAAGTACTGTTGAAAGTATCACGTGGAAATGTTTCTTTAAACAATCAGATGACTAAGTTAACAGTCAATCGCAAAATTTTGCGAAACTGTAAAACGCTATTTACCTAATAAATACTACAAACGCTATTAAAGATATCTGCTACAGTCGGATACAACTTAAAAAGCCTGTGGCACAACCCCCTCAAAGGCGGATGCACACAAGACGACACCAATGGGCACTATAGGGGAAGACTAACGTCATGATCCACATGGCTGGTTATCCCAACTTCACAAAACATTGCTGAATGCGTTAGCGTAATTATTTTTTTAGTCGCAAAGCCGATCAGCTGTAGCACCTCGGTCGTCTGGGTTCCGGATTGCTTCACTTGTATTCGACTATACAGCAAACAAAAAGGTGACAACGTGGGGAAAAAATAGAGCTTTGAAACTTCCTCTCAACAACCACATGCATTGTATGCCGGTGCGATTGCATGATTTTAATAAAAGTGAAAAACATGAAATAACTCACTCATTGTTGGCATTTTGTTTTTGAATATGCATATCGGGTGAATGGACGATCGATCAAAATACGACTAGTGAAAAGTACAGGCAGAAGTTGATAAAAGTTCATCACAGTGATAGATTCTTGAAATGCGTACATGACGGTCTTTCGTGTGAGTCGGCATCTTTCGAGTTTGAGTGCAATGTAAAACTATCGTTCTTTATAATATCATGCAATGCTACTGAGGCACCAAATCCAATATAACAGCACCCATGGGCATCGAAAGCCCTGGACACTCAGCACAGGTGTCAGTGACGCATGCAGCGCATCCCTGGCTACAGCACATTGCCCGACCACCCACTTCTTGCTGCATCTTTCCATGAAGAGCGCACTGTGCGGGAGACATTTTCGGAACGCCACCGAATTGAACGCTGAAGTCAACTTATTTCTTAACTCTCGAAATGGAGAGCTCCACGTTCTGCTGCAATGACCGGCAGCCTGCTCATGCGTCGTCGGCATCAGCGTGTGGCTTTCGCAGGAGAATACGCAGAGAAGGACTCAATATGCTCAAATTTAGTTTCTTCGTCTTTACTTCGCCATGCCGATAATATGAACTTTATGAACGCCCCTCGTACACGCCATGGAAAAACACACCTCAGATCATCCGGTCGTCTATTTCGAAGTTTTGAAATAACTGAATTGTCGAACAAGTAATTGCACGTTCACAGAGATCAGAGAAAAAGGAAACGGCCATTCTCAATTCAGCCTTTTTTTGTGTGTGTTGTTGTTGTTGTTGGTTCTTCGAGAGAGATTTGGTCGCCATTCGGTGACACGAGTGCTAACTCAGCCAAACTACAGAATAGGTAAAGAATTAACGCTCACTCAAAAGAATAAAGGGTTGCTTCGACAGCAAACACACAAGTGGTGGTGGTTTGTTGACCAATATTTCTGGAAAATGTGGCTCATATCTGAAGAATACCCCTGCTGACATCCGTCCACCAGATGGTCTAACTTTCTGGGGCCCTCTCATACGGCGTGCAATCATATAGTGGCTTTGGCATGCAAGACCCCACATATTATTATTATTATTATTATTATTATTATTATTATTATTATTATTATTATTATTATTATTATTATTATTATTATTATTATTATTATTATTATTATTATTATTATTATTATTATTATTATTATTATTATACTGGCTCTCTCCCTGAACCATTGCCGCTATTCGTAGAGCGGGGATCTGGTAGACATTGACAACCGCAATGTGTAAAGGTTGGAGTCGAAGAAGGAAGTTGCTGATGATGGCATCCCACCACTGCCACCAGTTGTAAGGATGGGTCGAAGGAATGGTCGCTGATGAAGTAGTTGATGGCATCCCACCGCTGCCACCAGTTGTTAAGGATGGGTCGAAAGGAAGGAGGGTTGCTAGGAGGGTACGAGAACAGAACATGGGTTTATGGGACTATTTACACATATTTACAGAAAAGAAGGGTTAGTGGTTTCACAAACCACGAGCGTGGTGGTTGAACGTTACATAGTTCAGAGCGACGTCCAGCACTCTGCGGCGTCGTTTTATGCACTGTCGGGCTCCTCCTCTCCGAGTGGACCACCAATCACACACACACAACAGGTGAGGGGGATGAGCGTGCACGGTCTATACGTGAACGTCCAATTTTGAGTTGTGAACACTGCACTGCAAGGTGGCTCCAGCAGGGCTCTTCCTCGTCGTGTGTGTGCCGTTAGTCGAGAGTTCCCACGATCCTGGCAGCATACTTCAAAAGGTCCGCCGCACAGCTCGCCCAATTAGCGGGGCGATCTGCGGTGGCCGTCGCGGTCTCTTTCAGGAAGACGCCGTCACCGTTGCCCTCTTTCGTCGTGGCGTCGCGGCGACACGACGTCTCCTCATTCGGCCAGCAGGGACAATGCCTGGCGGGCATAGGCAGTCGGCCGGTCGGCTACTTGACTAAGGATTAAAGAAGCGCCGCTCCGCCGTCAGCTCTGGCGCCGGTCACGCCAGCTTTCCTGTCGCCCGATGAGTCGCCGAGGCCATCAGTCACCGCTGCTGCTTGAAGGGACGACAAAAGGGTCCGCATTTGAAGGACGGGAACTCGCCTTTGCTTGCTGCTTGGTCTGGATAATTGCTCAAATCTTCGGCAGCGTCGGTCAGACTGGGCGCTGAAGGGATTTAGAACCTCTCCAGTGGATCGGCTTACGCACAAAGGCGTCTGCCCAGACGAATTTCCAGGCCAAACTTAACAAATGGCACAGCTCCAGCTGGCGGCTGTAACATAGTAAGATTTGTTCATGCTTAATGGCTCAGCCTGCTAACACGGACACATAGGACAACACGAACGTCGTTTATGTTTTTCTCGCTTGGCTCTTACGTCCTTGTTCTCACGCCCTTATTTTGACATGAATGCCTACCAAATGGCTCATCTCTCCTAAATTCAGAAAAAGTTTCTCCCTTTGAACTAAATATGTTCACTTACCATTTTTACTTATAAACTAATCCAGGTAAGCAATATGGCATACCTTTCTTTTTCTTCCTTTCGTTTGCTCAGCTTAAACCCCCTCCCTTCCCCCCCCCCAAAAAACGCGAGACCACAAATGTACGTGAATGAGTTTGTAGATCCAAGTAAGTACACAAACCGAGTTGGCCTCTGCAGCACTGTTGGCACGGGCAAACTGCAGCAGAAGCGGTTCGCGCCAGTGCATTTCGGTTACTTCACTCGTGTACGCATAAGCGGCAGTTCCGCGCTATCTCAAACGCGCCGTTGCCTGCAGCAGCAGAGCGACTTCTACAAAGGAAGCCATAAAATCCAGACGGCCACGTGCTTCATGCATTCGCGAGTACGGTAACTGTTGACGACTGCCGCCGTAACGGCTTCCTGCGTCCTTACGACGGCGAACCTCGACATTCATTCGCCCTTTCAATTTCCTCAAATCGAGCGCGGACTTCTCGAACGCCACAAGTAAAACTTACAGGCTGTGGTTAATGATCTCTATACTTAAAGGGGTTCTGAGACGCCCCACGTAGACCTGTTCTTTCGTTTATTCTTTCATTTGTTTTCCTTTTTACTTGTAGCTATTATCTCTCGCATTTATACATTTAAGCACTCAAGTACACGCGAGTGGTGGTATATTCGACTACAGCGTTCGTCGGCCAATCAGTTTTTTGTTTTGTTTTTTCACTTCCCGGTCAGAGCACATTACTTGCTCAGCCATTCAAATAAATGTTTTTCATATGTCTCGACGTTACAGCATGCGACTATCTAATAAGCTGTAGAGATAAATATTGCGGATAACTGTATAGCGACACTCGGGAAAAGGTAAGCAGAAGCACTGTAGGAAAGAAAAAAGTTGCAATGAACACATTTACATTGGGTCCACTGGGTGCAACTTCCATTGTATGTTCTTCGCGTGTCTTGTGCGTGGCCACGAAAGTGCATTGAGGCCAGCCGTAGAATATGATATGGCATTAAACTAGTGAATATGTTTCGTTATAAAGAGAGAGAACATACATACGAAGAACTTTATTGAAATACCAGAGAGACTAGTTGAACAAAATGCTGAAACCCCCTCAACAAGTCGGCGGTTCCACCCAGGTCGGTACAAGAAGGTGAAGAGCCTCCGCGATGGCCCGGACTCTCCGGACAGCCAGTAGATGTAGACCCCAGTCCAGGCTGTGTAAGCGCCACCACCACGAGTCCTCATCACATAAATCAGCGCCCACATTCGCAGGGCCCTGCCAGAACATGTGAGCTAGCAAGCAACTCTGGAGGCGACAACGAAAATAATCTTTGTAAAATTCCGGCTCTATCCTATACGATAAGTTCCCGGGCAGAGACATGTACCCGTCTGTAGCAGTCGAAAAGGGATTCTTTGGACTCTGTTAAGCCCAGTATTGTTAAAAAGGGAAAAAACGCCTCCGAATCGGCTTGACGTAATCTCATGAAACGTTATCAAACAATTCTAAGGTCAATGCCCCCCCCCCGCCCCTCCACGGACTCTTCAGCATTCCCCGCACGGTTTGTGCATTTACGTGCAAAGGTGTGAGCGCTGCATTAAGGTCAACCCCATCAATTCCCTCAACGTGCGCTGGAAGCCAAGATGTACGGTGACCAACAACCCATCTGTCCAGTCTGCAACCACTCTGAATGAGAATTTCCGCCTGCTGCGAAATCAAACCTTCAGAAAAGGCCCGAACGGCTGTTCTTGAATCCGAGTAAATCACACAAGACACCTCTGCTGCCTGAAGAGGTAACGCAATGGCAACCTCCTCCGCAACTGACCTGATCTGTACAGACTGAGGCCCGAGACACCAGCTGCCCTTTACCATCGACAACTGACACCCCAAAGGCCCACCGCCTCCATCCGTCGGGGCTTCTGTCCGTCCGTCCGCGCTTCTATCCATCTGTCCAACCGTGCCTTTGTCCGTTCATTCGTCCGTGCGTCCGGACGAAGGGACGGACAGACGCTTCGCCCCACTCATCATCTTTCACTTCGTGGATATGCTGTGATTTATAAGCCATAGGTCTACCCATGCATGTCTCTTTGTGACGGGTTCATAACCACCTAGTTGTATGACTGACTGACTCAGCAAGTGGTGCTAGTGTGAGTGGCGGACACATGGACAGACAGACATATGGACAGACAGACGGACGCATGGACGGGAGGCACGCACGGACGGACGCACAGAAGCATGGACGGACAGACAGACAGACGGACGGAGCACGGACGGACGAACGGAAGCATGGACGGACCGACAGTTGGACAGATGGGCGGAAGCACAGACGGACAAACAGATGGACTCACGGACGGATGGACAGAAGCATGGACGGTCAGACAGAATCACGAATGGACAGACGGATGGACGCATGGACGGACGGTCAAACGGATGGACGCACGGATGGTTGGACACATGGACGGATGGGTCGACGCTTCGCCTAACTCATTATAATTCATCCCGTATATATGCTGTTAATTTTTGTTGTTGCTTTTGACCTGGCAGTCCTGGTGAGTGTGGTTTTTACGCACGTAAAAATTTGGAATTTTACAAACAAGCTACGTTATCAGTACGCTATGTTGGGCCAGTAGGGTCACCATTACTTGTAAGACGTGGCGCAACGCTAAAGTCAAGAAGAACGAAGAAGAGACAGGAAGAACGCCCCTTAAGTGCAGCAGGACTCAGGCGGGTTACCCGACCTTGACCACAGGATTCGTGGACCACACCACCGCTCATTATTTGACTTTCTACGTGAAACAGATTTGCTTGTGTATTTTTGAATGAAAAATTACCATGCCTAAGGGCAGAATTTTGAAAATGAAAAAAGGAAAGTTTTGGGTTGCATTATTTTTGTCTTTTTTGGTTCTTCTCATTTTAACCTTGCCCCACGTCTTTGAAGTGAAGGTCCGTTATATTACCACTGCTTTAATAGTTTGGAGACTCGCTCTCTGGATTTCGTGGATTGGTTGTGCCCCCACGATCTCCGATGACAGCGCAGCTCTGGCCGACTGGCTCGCCCTACGCCATCTCCTGCCGCCAAGCTCTCGCTGAGTGGTGCTTCGTCCTCGGACTTCTGCGACCGCATCCATCTTTCCTATCTCCTGTTTACTTCCGTCGTTTTCTGTCGTTCGCTGTTCTTGCGCCTCTCTCTCTCCTTTTCTCTCTCTATCTCTATACCTTTATTCATATCCTTTTAATCCCTTCTTACCCCCATGCCTCGTGAGCTACTCTTGAGGTGTCGCCCTCTGATGCAGACAGTTACGGGGCTCACTTTTCTTTTCTCTTTAAGAATCACATAAACAATCACATAATAGTTTGGAGCTAGAGACAACACGCTGATCAGTCGACGACCGACACCCCGTGGTCACATATCACACGATATGCGTCAAAACATACCTACCTTTCGTATAAATCAAAGAAGTTGGTTAGATTACTGGATTCCAAGCTGTGGAATGAAACAACAGTCTCGTGATGGTCAACTGTTTTCCAGCCGAGCTGTTATGCTCGACGTTAGCTAACCGTATGCAGTAGACAGAAAATTGCAATCATAATAAACTGGCACACGCTCTCTTTATTGTCGTCCTTTAAGGTAGCAGCACTTACTCGCGCGAAAATTTCTGTTGCGACGCACCTTATTGAACGGGCATAACAGTGCGCCCGCTAAAGGCGCTGCTGCGCATGCTCCAGTGCGTGCTCCTGGTTTGAGTGGCAACCGCCGCTAGAGGCCCTGAGGTGTGGCGCCAAATTTAAAATAAAGTGTGGTGGTTCTCGTGGTACTGCGACTTCAAAAACATTACAAGCAACCAAAATGGAAACGTAAAACTTATTGTCATTTTTCAACCTATTGTCATTTTTTAAACGTATTGTCAATTTCACTTACCCTGAATTGTTTTTCGGTGCCATGATAACGTGAAATGTAAATTAGTTGGTTTGTTCTCTCTGTGGGACATATATGCATGTCGCAAGGGCTGTTTTCAAACCGTGAAATTTCAAAGCTCGTACTCGAGTAATCGACTCTTCTTCGCGCTTTTCGTATAAGCAACGCCGATTCAATATATTTTTACGGGCCATCGAGAACGACAGCAGCTATCCCACTGTACTTTAGTGAAGTCACACTAGCTCGACAACATTTCCTGGACAAATTCATGAGCCTCCTTGTCAAAATATCTCCAATCTGAAAAACACCTCGTGTACAGATGCTTGTCATTGACATTCCGCAAACTATACAAGCGTTTCGTCATTCATGACAGGCATGAATCGCAGCTGTGCGGCACGGATTCTCTTTTAACAGAGAAGAGTGACAGTCACATATGTCGCGTCAAGATCATTTAAAACGCAGAGTTTTGGTGTTTTTCTTTGTTTTCTTTTTTTTGTCTCTCGCGGTTCGTGTCCACGTGTGCAGGATAAGTTCGGTGGGAAAGGTGAACTGCCAGACGCTGCTTTAGCCAGCTGTGTAGAACCATTGGCCGACCCTAACTATGAGCCCTAACGGAATCGACCGCGGTGAAAGCTGTTGTGAGGACGCCTCTTTCATTCGCGGTTATTCGCGTGCTTTGCAAGTGATGCGGCGGACTGCCGCGCACGTCTGCCGACGCTGGAATGTCAGTTTTCGACTCCCCCTTGCGTGACACGCCATCATAAAGTCCGACAAGTGCGGGGTAAGTTCAATATTAGAACTTTCGACTATCATTCAAGTACAGACCTGCATGGTCTAGGCAAGAACAGAAACCCACAGAAGGTGCCGCGGATTGTCTATAATACGTGGAGGACCGCTTCGTACGCGACGCATAGCGTATGCGGTCATAAAGCAATAATCGTCCATTAATGCGCTACAGGGCGTTTCGCTTGCTTTATTGTAGCTGGTATTGCTTGTTACAAGATGAGAATGACAAAAAAAAAGAGGGCAGGAACGTGAACCAGCCGCGCTTTCGATTTGCTACCTTGCACAGAGGGAAAGAGGGACACATCATAAAAAAAATGGCAGCGTAACTGCCTGCTTAGCGGCAAATGTCGTCGAAAGACGATTCGCAACTTTCACCGCCTAGAGATGGCGCTAGAGCAAGCCCAGCATGGCTGTCGTTTCAGGGATCGTGCAGCCGGCGCACTGGCAGCCGCCGCCGGTCACTTCGAACTGCGTAGTATTTTCGGCTGCAGCCACCGTGCTGTAAATGCTTTGCCGAGAATGGTAATTGACTCTAGCATGTATTATATACCACACTGCGGGTTGAGAAATGCGCGAACGGCTTATATTGAAGGAAAAGAAGTTTTGAACGCCGGGCACATCGCCTGCTGCGGTAAGAAGGAATGCACGCACAGCTTTGTGAACGCTGCTCGTGCCACGGCAGGAGAAGATCAAGCGACCGTGCTCGTGCAAAGCGGGAAATCTCGCCTTTGACTGCACGGCGTCTGCAGAGCGTGCATCCAACATATTTTGTGATTCTTCTAGATACGCAAGCAAACACTAAAGAGTAAATCATTGCTGCTACGACTCGCAGAACCTGTCCACTTTCGGTAGTTCACTACCGAATTCAATATAATCATAGTAGAAATTGCCAGCGACAAAAAATAAGCACCAGTGAACCGCTAAAGTGAGGCCGACTGACCGATGGCATGGCTGGCTGCGTGGGCATCCCCACAACCGCCTCCTCTAGGAAGATGTCTGCCGCATGAGAAAAAAAAAACAGCTGCCACACCCCTTTCCTCCTTCATTTTAAAAATGTTCTCGGTCGCTAGCGTTACCTGTGGCGGACGGTGCAACAACGCAGCACTTTGCATAGCCTTCCGAAACAGCAGTGCACAGTTGCAGATCTCAAACAACTCTCGACTGACGCGCCCCTATGGGCCGCAGATGAAGAACGCTTAACTGGTACCGCCCGCTGTCGTTATAATGGATGAATGGATGGATATGGCTGTACCCTTTAGATCGGGCGGTGGCTAGCTCCACCAAGCCGTAATACCTAATGAACCAAAACTATTTTTTTCCTTTAAAAAGTGAGTTTGAGCATTCGTACTTTGCAGTGAAGAGTTTAATTTTCACTCGTGCCTTGACTTTAGCCACCAATCAGATAACCTCCTTCTAGTTAAGTCTACCCGCTTAAAGTCTATTTTGCCCTCCCGGTCCCCTAAACCCCAGTGCTTTGAAAAAACTCTGCGCCAATCATCCTGAACTATAGGGTGAAGCACTTTACAGAACATTATCAAGTGTTCGGCAGTTTCTTCTTCCTCTCCACACGCACCGCATACTGTGTCTACCCCTTCGATAATAGTCTCGGTCGCGAGCGCCACCGCGCGGCGCTTGCTCAAAACTGCAGGCAGGCCAACTCCGCTGGGAGCGCGAGCCATTCCCCCAGGCATTGTTTAGAAGAGGGGCCGTTTGCCCCCAAACGACTGTTACGACAGATGCCGCATGGTGACGCTACCATCTGTGAAAATGCGAATACCATGAGTGGTATGCTTGCTTACATTGATGAAAGAAATAGGGGAGTTGTTCAAGTTGAGTGGTAGAGAGAAGAGAGGAAACAGCAGTGGTTAGAGAGCGATAGTGATATTGTTACTGGAAGGAGTGACAGCGTGATATCAAAACTGTGATGCTTGAACAAGGTTCCGCATCAAAGAAAATTGAAGCAGCCCTATGTTACCTGACGCGCAATAAATGAACGCACACAAATGAAGTTTGTTCACTCACTCACAAAATAATTAAATGTTGCGTGAGTGTTAGTAATATTGTATAAGAAAGTGTGGTATAGTTCATTTTATACTATATCTACGACACAAAACTTTTGACTGTTATCAAAAATAATTTTATTAGGTTATGAGCTGAATTTCTTATGCTTCAGTAAATCTTTGCAGGTATCACAGGGGGCGTACCGCAAGTAATACATTCAGTATGACAGTGTTAATAAATGTCTGGTATTTTATGGCGTGTAAATTAGATTTAATCATGATCATGGTGACGATGGCAGTGCGCTGGTTCGTGGTTTACCGAGAAGTGTCACGGTTTACCAAAATGTCGTGTGGTGTCTGCTTACTATAGGGAATGAAATCAACATTCAGTCTTACATACATTCATTGCGTACAGAAGTAAGAAAAAGAAGAGATTTCACTTCACACTATACTGAATCTCGAAATTAGCACCCATTCAGAGTTGAACACGTACACTAGTCGGCTATGCAGTGCAACATGAATAGATGCGTGAAAATGAAGAACATACCGAGATGATGTAATAATGCAAATGAGACAGAATAGTTCTGAAGGAGGCTAAAGCCCAATAGACGTACAAAGTTGACCAAGAAAATTGAG
>WOVY01005742.1:0-183442 GCA_013436015.1 Rhipicephalus annulatus
GCAATGCGATTCTTTTCCCGACATCGAGCGTGCCTAAGGAAAGTTTGAGAACAAGTCCAAGGACAGACAAAGCGAAATCTAGAAGAGCGGGCTTTCAGAGCCTCTCCAAACACTTAATGGGTAACTGCTGTGCACAATTGCTGGGTACCCAGTCTTGCCTAATAATAAGAAATTCTTTATAGTATAGCAGCATTCGCTTCGCTATTTTTCGTCATTTCGTAAACAAGCGTTGTATCCGATGAACACTTTCAAGTAATTTTGTGCCAATTGTTGATGCAGTGGCTGACGATGACGAATATGCCTAAGTGGGTATGTGCCACAGTTATTAGGTAATCAAAAACAAGCTTTTGTAAGGGTGTAGGGCAGTGAATGACCCACTGGTTACGCAATTTGCATTGTGTGACGCCTGGTTTTCTTTTGCTATTCTAAAACGTTTATTACTTATAATGACGTGGTTTATTTCCAGACATCAAGCGTCCCTAGGACAAGTTCGCGAACAAGTTCAAGCACCGGCAAGGCTTTATGAATTTGAGCGTGAGACCGGGTCGCTATACAGCCGAATAGCTAACGCCAAAACGCACTCCGGAGGAATGAATCTTCGCTTTACAGAGGTGCCCGTGTTCGATCCCCCAATACTCGTATTCCGCATTCAGAGCAGCCCACACGTCAAGGCTTACTCGATGAATATCGCAGTGCCAATCAAATTTATAACAGACCTTTACTCGGAAGGTTTATTGGTCAATAATTGCAGTGTAAAATGTTAGAATTTGAAACTTAATACAAAGATTTTTCAGCTCCTCTTCTCAAAGTGAAAACCAAAGATGGGTAACGCAGTTTTTTTTTCATTTGTGACTCCTCTAGATGACAAACAATGTGAATACTTTATTGGGCAATTCACTATACAAGAAATCAATTGTGCCATTGAACGGTTGCCACTGTCAAAAATGCCAGCACCTGATGGAATATCCGACGAGTTTTACAGAACATTATTATCAGTACGGTGCCCTGCACTGCTTGACGTTTTCACGCTTTGTCTGTATTTTGAGACACTTTCTCGATCTTTTACTAAATCAACAGTGCCCAGACGAGAATACCTTCGTCACTTGATGAATACAGACCACTTACAGTGTGCAACATTGAGTACGAAATTTTTGCAAAAGTACTTTCAAGCAGACTTTATTTGCAATGTCACTGCATTTTCACCCATCATACGTCTGGTGTTGCATCCCACTGCCAGTGTAGTGTTCGAGACGGGCGTGCAGTCGCCACAACTCGGTTCCGCGAATGCGGCGACTGTTACTGAAGTTGACCATTTGCGGTGAGAATGGTGTGCTGGCGCCAACTGAAAGCCCCGCGAATGTGGCGGCTGTTTCGGGAAGCCGACGACTCGAACTAACATAGCTGAGCAACCGTGCCCTTCGAGGGGGAGTTGGGCTCCGTGCTGGTGGATCACACCCCTGATTCATCTTCTTCCAGCGAGCCGCCGCCCCTGCCTTTTGTGAAATAGATCGAGATACCGAGGAAGAGAAGAAAAGGCGTGAACGACAGGGGTAAAATGATGAAGGAGGACGCGAGACGAGAGGGGCCCGTGAAAGCCGATATTGGGGCGCGGTATCAGCTAGAACCAGTAAATTTCTCTAAATGAAAATAAATCGCTTTTTCAAACTTCCTGAATAGAAGTCCTGCTTTCATCACGAGTAATCTGGCAGTTCCACCAATGTACCCCATAGCGCTACAAATTGGTTGACAGCAGTGGAATCAAGGAATGACCGGCGGCAAACTGCGGACGGAGGATTGACCTTTTGTGGATCCGGGATCGCCAGAGCGAATCTTTGTGGCTCCGGGAGGAACAACCGTCTCAGTAACGGCCTGAAGTTTGGACGACCGCTCGTCCTTGTTTTTCGAGAAAACAAGTACGAGCAGCAGAAAGCAGACGACGATCTGGGATCGGCGGACCTGTCAACGTGAACTCCGGGAGACACTTCCTTCGCCAGCTCGAGGTTGGGTGAAGGCTTGATCAATCACGTTTTGCTGGACTATAACAACAGAGTTCTATCGGGTGATATGCTCGGAATCGACCGCCACTGCATTGCGATAATTGTTGGCAGAAGTTTTGGTTGGCTCTCGTGAAGGTATGGATATCGAGGTTAAAGAAAGAAGAGGTGTTGCTGTTAGCAGCAGAGCTTGGCTTAGATATCAATAACAGGTTAAGAAACCCCAAGTTCATAGTGCCATAAGCAAAGTGGGTTTCGAGGAGGATGAGCTCAATGAGGCCTGGGAAAATATATGCTTTGAGAAGAAAGAAAGAGAGGAAGAGAAGAGGGTAAAAGGCGGAAGAGAAGTAAAGGTAACAAAGGAGAGAACAGTGGCAGTCAGAATCCCTGCCGCGGTGGTCTAGTGGATAAGGTACTCCGGCTGCTGGTCCGCAGGTTGCGGGTTCAAATCCCCGGCTGCGGCGGCACCATTTCAGAGTGAGGCGGAAATGTTGTAGGCCGGTGTGCTCAGATTTGAGTGCCGCTAAGGAACCTCAGGTGGTCGAAAATTTCTGGAGCCCTCCAATACCGGCGTGTCTAATAACATATGTTGGTTCTGGAACGTTAACCCCACATATCAATCAAATCAATGGCAGTCAGAAATTGAGCTCGAGAGAAAAAGATAGAGCAGGCGAGAATAGCGCGCATTGCAGATGTGATACCGCCGAAATTAGAGAGCGTAAAAATGACGTGTTTGCTTCAGCCGGCAAAACAGGCGATGACATTGCTTTTCCACCGGATTAATTTTGAACGGATCTGTGAGAAACATTCAATTTCACCAAGACACATGGCCAGAGCGGTTGCTTGCGTTGTTACTAGGGCGAGGCCCCGCAGGTTG
Source organism: Rhipicephalus annulatus (assembly GCA_013436015.1). NCBI lineage: Eukaryota > Metazoa > Arthropoda > Arachnida > Ixodida > Ixodidae > Rhipicephalus > Rhipicephalus annulatus. The sequence goes on from WOVY01005742.1 coordinate 2,872, forward strand.
TGGCCAGACTGAGCGCAGCCGAGGCTGGGCTGTTGCACTCAGCGAATCGACATTACTCGCGCAATACAGGCTCTCCACAAATGCATTCGGAGGAGATTTAGACAGGCAAGATAAAACGTAGTGACAGCTATGTTTGACTTCGCGTGTAGCCTGAGTGATAAGTTTTCAGAGTTTGTGACGAAGCCGGGGCGAATAACTTAAGACAAACATGTGATCTAAATTGCTTGGAGCAGTTTTACGACACCCTCCAGATAACGTGCGCCTGTGGGACAAGGATAGGCAGGAAGGGGTGTCTGTGAGGAGGGCAGCACAGCTTGCCCTCGAGTGCATGGCACGTCGAGGCTTCAGGACACCGACAAACAGGGCACATCACTATCAAAGTTCTGCGCCCTGGCCCGAATTACACTCGGGAACCACAAAACTAACAAAAGAGCTAGACAGACACTGGTAGAAAATTCGGAGCGCGCTGAAGCAGGCCACAAGAGCCGTAAAGAATAGAAAGGAGATCAGGAATCGTTCAGAAGAGTTAGAGTGGCGAGCTAAGGCATTATGTTTTGAGTGCATTGAAGCAGTCACTTTGCCCGAAACTGCTCAAAAGGTAGGCTATTATTTGCTTGCATAGCGATCACCCGAGTAACCGACATCTTTTTATGCCATCGGTCATACCATGCTGAATGCGCCGGTTCTCGTTCGAGGTCTTTTGAAGCTTTACACCGCAGCTCTTATGATAAACGACAAAGAGTGTAGGGTACTCAAGGACTCCGCGTCCACTATGGACGTAGTCCATCTCAACTACGTAAAATTGGAGACTACTTATCAAATGCACGTGGATAAGACAGGCCGTCAGCGAAGATTCAGTGTGTTTTTCCTATGGCAACGGTACTTTTACGGGGACCTTTCAGAGTGATCGAGACAGTAGCAGCAGTTTCCCGGGGGCTACCATAGAGCTAGCCGTAGTTTTTCTCGATCAGCTCAGAGTCACTACTCAACGACAAGGGGTGATTCATGCCCAGGTCATGGCTTTGACGAGGTCGAAAGCACGCCGAATTTGTTCAGCAACTGCGTTACGACGACGATGGCGTAAGTGTAAAAACGAAGATGTTCTAACTGAATCCGAAGACGTTAAGCAGGAAGAGGAATGAGCCCTATTCCTCCTACGAAAATCCGAAAAAGGGACAGACTAAGAAACCGCCTGTTGAGGGAAAAAAATTCGAAGGAAAAAGATCAAGTTTTGCAGGGGTTCATGTTAGCACCGATCTCGCACTGATCCGAGCGCATTCTTGAGATTGACAGGGAAGCGTTATGGCTGCCTCAGAAAAGACCCTAGTATAGTGGTCGTGAACATTGGAAACAATAAAAGTGTATCACCAAGAAACATCTCTTTTGAAGTAAAGAACGGTATGCTGTATCGTGAATACCGAGAAGCCAAGGCAATTGCCACGATCACTTGGTGGTACCATTACCATATCGCAAGGACCTACTCAGGTTTTGTCACAATCACTCATGGGCATATCACGTGGGTATATATAAAACGAAAAGCTCGTTGCAGGAATTTTATTCGCCAGGGTGTTTCAGGGAGGTGCAGAATTTCGCGAAGACTTGTGACGCTTGCTAGATAGCCAGAAGGTCTAACTACAAATGAAAGGCACAGATGGTAAATGTGCCCATTATTTCTGAGCCTGAGCCCTTCCGCAGTGTTGTTGATTGATGAGGCTGTTGCCGAAAACAAGTGCGGGAAACAAACATTCTCACACTATCGTGTCCTGCCACAAATTTCCCTCAGGCGGTACCCTTAAAGGAGGCAACTTCGGTTGAGGTAGTCGATGCTTTACTTTATATAATGGCACGCCTCGGTTTCCTTGCCGAAATGCAATCAGACCAGGGAAAAGTGTTCACGAGTGCTCTCACGACAATGTTTCTCGAGAAGTGTGGCAATAAATTTTTGCTTGCTTGGTTTACCACCCACGAAGCAACAGCGTGGAGAGATAGCATGCTACCCTCAAAACGTATTGAGAATGGTTTGACAAGAAAGGAAGTGCGATGGGTATTGTTTTTTACCGGGCACGCTAGTTGCGTTGCGCACAGTGCTGCACGAGAAAACCGGGTTCACACCAGCAGAGCTGGTGTACAGCCGGAATCTTCGAGGTCCACGCAGGCTAGTCCGCGAACAGTGGGAGGATGACCGGTGGTCTAAAAGTGTGATCGAGTATGTATTGAACCTAATGCAAAGGTTACACAAGTGTCATGATGCCGTGAACAGCAACCAAGAGGTAAAGCAAGACGCTTAAAAGCGCTACTATGATAGAAATTCTTGGACGCGATCATTCAGCACTGGCGACAGAGTGATGATCTTGAGGCTGAATCGCCAGAATAAACTGGAAGTCTACTGGGATGAACTTGCCGAGGTTATCATTCGCCTTCGGAAGAAAACTACACCATGAGATTACCCGGAAGAAAACGTGAAGATAGGGTCTACCACGTAGATATAATGAAGCCATTTTAAGGCTAGCAGCAAATGTTGGCATCACCATGACTGTTTTAGAAGAGGTTCCTGTACAGGCACCTTGTTTTCGTGGGAACACGGGTCCTAGTGTAGAAGAGGTAATCGCGTAAGCAGTAAACAAAGACGAGTTGGGTACAGATAAAGTGCAGGATTTGAAGAGCCTTATGCAGAAATATTGTGAACGTTTTGTTTTGCCTTGGCGTGCTTAAAGAAGCGCACAGTGACAATTGCTCCCCTTTGATGTTAGTTGAGGTTTCGGGGAAGGAACCACGGGCATGCGTTGATTATGGCACGCTGAATGCGATAACAAAAGACCAGGTTACCCCTTGCCTAACATAGAAGAAAATGTGGAACTTGTAAGCCGGGATACCTTCATTTGAACGCTAGATTTAGTAAGGGAATTGTGGCAGGTGTCCTTAACAGAACGAGCAAGTCGGTATGCAGCTTTTAAAACCGCCTTTGGCGTTTATCGGCTTGTCACCATGACCTTCGATTTGAAAAACGCACCCTTTTGCTTTTCAAGGTCAATGAATCGGGTTCTAGAAGGACTAGACCAATTTGCGGTGCCATATCTGAATGACATAGCCGCAATTTCTAGTGATTAGGAGTCGCATTTGCAGCTTACTCGAACACTGCTTGAAAGAAAATAAAGAGGTGGGGCTGCCTATTACGTCGAGAAGTGTCTGTTTGGCAAAGTCCGTGGCACGTACTTGGGACGCAAAATGAGACACGGAAAACGGGAACGAATGAAAGTCAAAGTAGCGGCGATAGTCGAATTCTCAAGAACCACAAACAAAAGGAATGTGCGACCATTTCTACGAATGACAGGCTATTACTAGCACTACATTATAAATTATTCGGATCTTGCCAGCACGCTAATCGACAACCTCCAAAAACCTGAATGAGAAGGGTTAACATGGAGCTCCGAGAAGGAGGAGACTTTAGAAAACTTGAAGAAAGCTTTTGCTTCTCGGCCTGTGCTTGTCGCGCCAGACTTTAGCCGAGAATTTATTCTCCCGATGCAACGTCAGCAACCGAGGTCTAGGTGTTGTCATGTCTCTGTATCGTCCGGTTGCGCACGCGCTTCCACATCAACCCGTTTTGTGAGCTGCCTAACGCTTCACGTGTCTGTTATCAATCAGTCAACCAAAGCCATATATAGTTGTAACCAAACGGGAATAAAACACTTTTCGTGCTTGTTGCTACCTTGCTGCGTGTAAGTCACTGAGTACTGGAACATGGTGTCAGAAGTGGTTCGCGCCAGCAAAAACTCATCTAAAGAAGGGGCGTAACACCGATGAAATAGATTTAGGGAAGCCACCGCAGCCGCCGATACATTGGGAGAATACCTCGAAGAATTGGGCCTTGTTCAAGCAAAGATTCGAGCTGTTCCTGCAAGCAACGTAGACTGCAAAAGAGCGAAGGTCGGAGGAAGCTAAGACCGCACCCTTGCTCACCAATGCCGGAGAGGACGCCCTAGAGGTATTCAACAATTTTTCATTTTCGGAAAACGAAAGGAAGGAAGGTTATGCCACAGTGAGAAAATAGTTCAAATAATACTTTCAACAACAGCAGAACGAGGTACACGAGCGGTATGTCTTCCGCAAAGGGTGTAAAGCCGAGGGAGAGCATTTTGAACATTTTGCACGATACCTAAGGAAGTTAGCCCAAAGTTGCTGTTTCGGAGACCTTATTGATTCTACGGTCAGGGACCAGATTGTGTTCGGCATCCTTATTCCATAACTGCGAAACGAATTGCTGAAGGTGAAAGACATTACATTGCGCAAAGCCGAAGAAATCTGTAAGTCGGAAGAAATATGGGCCGAGCGAAACAATGCTTGTGCTCTAGCTAAAAAACAAGTGGCGCCACTAGAAGTGCTTCAGCATTCAAAATATGCTGCGTGCGAAGAGTGCTCCCCAAACGCAGAGCAAAGTCTCACCCAACCTGAAACTGAAGTGGCGCACATCAAAAGACGGAAGCAATTTAAATGTTCAAGGTGCAACCGCATTCACGAATGGGGAAGTGCCCGGCGTTTGGGAAAATATGCTTTTCGTGCAGTGACGCTAATCACTTTTCTGCTTGTTGTAGTAGGATGGGTGCTCAAGTAAGCACTGGGCGTGACGAACATGACGATTTTCAAGTCTTTGATGTGGGCGTAGGTCAAAAATGTGATTGGATTATTGACGCCAAAATCGCGTCGGAACAGGGGTCCCTGAAAGTAGACACGGGTTCCCAAGCCAACTTGCTTCCGCGCACTGAATTCGAGAGACTCAAGGTCACGACACGTCTGAGGACAAGCCTCTCTATCTTGCGCTCGTATAGTGGCAACTTCATCAACTACGTAGGCGTAGCGACGCTACCAGTGGCTCTGAACAATCGGCGCGATTACTTCGACTTCTTTATTGTCAGGAAGAACAACCAGGCCATCTTGGGGTTGTCCGCAAGCGAGGCTTTAGGGCTGGCTTTGCGTTCTGTGGATTCTGTTCAGACAAGCACTACTGATCAGATTGTCAAAGAGTTACCAAAGTTGTTTCAGGGTATCGGCTGCCTTGCCCGCCCGTACCACATGGTCCTGCGGAAGGAAGCAACGCAGGTGGTTCAGCCGGTTCGACGGGTGCCCCTGGAATTACGTGACCCACTCAGGGAAGAGTTGGGCCGCATGCAGCGCGCAAGCATCATCGTTAAAGTCAGCGAGCCAATGGACTGGGTAACCCCCTTTGTCGCAGCGAGAAAAAGGGCTGACAAACTTCGCATATGCATCGATCCGAGTTGAATGAACGCATGCATAAAGCGAGAACACTATCAGCAACCCAAAGGGAAGATATTGAGGCTGAGCTGACAAGAGCAAAAGTTTTCACATGCCTCGACGCGTACCCGGGTTTTCATCAGATCCTTCTTGATGAGGCCACTTCAGCAATATGCACTATGGGAACTCCGTTTGTGCGTTATGAGTTCTTGAGACTTCCCTTCGGCGTCTCTTCTGCGCAGGAAGTAATAAAAAAGCTATCATGATAAAACAAGCACTAAAGATACACACACTAAGAGAGCTTTTAGCGCTTGTTTTATCATGAAGTTTTCCAACACGCCCAACTGGCATTCCTCCTAAAAAGCTATGAATAAAATATTTCACCAGGCCTCAGGCGTGCGTACATATAATGACAACGTACGGGTCTGAGGAAGCACGAGAGCAGAACATGATGACCGCTTCCGGACGGTTCTTCAGGTAGCAAAGAAGGCTAGGCTAACGTTCAATAAGAAAAAATGTACATTCGGCGCAACTCAAATTGACTTCTTGGGGGGACGCGATCAGCGAAAATGGAATAGGTCGAAACCCTTCTATGACAAAGCCGTTACGCGAAATGTCTGAGCCAATCAACAAAGCTAGGTTGCACAGAAAGTTTGGGGTGATTAATTACTTCGGCAAATACATACCTCGTTTGGCAGAAAAAACAACGTTACTGCGAGGCCTACTGAAGAAAAACACAATCTTTGAGTGGTCTGAAAACCACTCCAACCAGTGGCAAGCTGTTTGCCGTATACTGAGTGCTGCGCCTGTTTTAGCCATATTTGATCTAACCCGAGAAACCAAGGTATCTTCTGACGCGTCAATCAATGGGGTCGGCTCGGCCCTGCTTCAGCGGCATGGTGACAGTTGGCATCCCGTTGCCTGTGCTTCATGATCAATCACCCAGGTGAAACAAAGATACGCGGAAATAGAAAAATAGGCAATGGCGATAACCCTTGGGTGTGTAAATCTTTTCATTTCGTCTATGGTCGAAAAATTGTTGTTGAAAGTGACCGTAGGTCCTTCCTTGGTGGCTATCTCTTCTAAAGCCGTTGCAGATATGCCACCATGGCTGCGGTGGTTTTCCTTGCGTTTATTAACATACATTTATGTTATTCACTTTGTCCCAGGAAAACATCTGCTCTTGTCAGATATATCTGGATAGCATATGCTATTCAGATCGCCACCAGGCTCTCCACCCAGCATGGAGGACTTCACAGATGAGGTTAATGAGACTAGCAGAAAAAAAGGGGTTGAACCCGATTTGCAAAGGGTGATTCACTGCCTTAAAAATGGCGAAGAAATCACAGGAGACATAAAACGAATCTCCCCGAGTTGTCCAAAGTTCAAGGCATAGTGATAAAGAGACTAAATATGGTTATTCCTAAGGCCATGAGAGATGATATGCTCACCCGTAAAAATGATGCAATACAGGGCCAAGAGAACACCCAGACCTCAGTTGGTGGCGTCGCAACTGAGAATAAATTCTCGGCTAAAGTATGGCGCGACAAGCACAGGCCGAGAAGACAAAGCATTCTTCAAGTTTTCGAAAGCATCCTCCCTCTCGGTGATCCAAGTTACCACTTCTGATTCAAGTTTTCGGAGGCTGTTGGTTAGCGTGCTCGCAAGCTCCGAATAATTTAGAATGTAGTGCTGGTAATAGCCTGGCATTCCTAGAAATGTTCGCACCTTCCTTTTCTTTGCGGTTCATGGAAAGTTGACTATCGCCACTACTTTGTCTTTCATTGGTTCTCTTTGTCCATGTCATATTTCTTGTCCCGAAAACTTGACACGGGCTTGGTCGAACTGACCCTTCTCGGCTTTGATAGTCAGGCCCGCTTCTTTGATCTTTTCAAGCACTTTTTTGAGTAAATTGCAAATGCAACTCCCAATCACTAGAAAATCATCATCATCATCATCATCATCAGCCTGTCTACGTCCACTGCAGGACAAAGGCCTCTCCCATGTTCCGCCAGTTAACCCGGTCCTGTGCTTGCTGTTGCCAATTTATACCCGCAAACTTCTTAATCTCATCTGCCCACCTAACCTTCTGTCTCTCCCTACCCCGCTTCCCTTCTCTGGGAATCCAGTTGGTGACCCTTAATGACCAGCGGTTATCCTGTCTACGTGCTACATGCCCGGCCCATGTCCATTTCCTCTTCTTTATTGCAGCTATGATATCCTTAACTCCCGTTTGTCCCCTAATCCACTCTGCTCTCTTCTTGTCTGTTAAGCTTACACCTACCATTTTTCTTTCCATTGCTCGCTGCGTCGTCCTCAATTTAAGTTGAACCCTCTTTGTGAGTCTCCAGGTTTCTGCTCCGTAGCTAAGTACCGGCAAGATACAGCTATTATATACCTTCCTCTTGAGGGACAGTGGCAATCTACTTGTCATAATTTTAGAGTGCCTGCCGAATGTGCTCCACCCCATTCTTATTCTTCTAGTTACTTCAATCTCGTGGTTAGGCTCTGCGGTTATTACCTGCCCTAAGTAGACACAGTCTTTTACAACTTCAAGTGTACTATTACCTATCGCAAAGCGCTGCTTCTTTCCGAGGTTGTTGTACTATACTTTCGTTTTCTGCAGATTAATTTTAAGACCCACCTTTCTGCTCTCCTTGTCTAACTCCGTAATCATGAGTTGCAATTCGTCCCCTGAGTTACTCAGCATTGCAATGTCATCGGCGAAGCGCAGGTTACTGAGGTACTCTCCATTAACTCTTATCTCTAACTGTTCCAATTCTAGGCTTCTGAAAACGACCTGTAAGCACGCAGTGAATAGCATTGGGGAGATTGTGTCCCCCTGCCTTACACCCTTCTTTATTGGTATCCTGTTGCTTTTTTTATGAAGCACTATGGTAGCAGTTGATCCCCTGTAGATTTCTTCCAGAATGTTTATATATATTTCATCTACGCCCTGATTCCGCAGTGTCTGCATGACGGCTGATATTTCTACTGAATCAAACGCCTTCTCGTAATCTATGAAGGCTATGTATAGTGGTTGGTTATACTCTGAGCATTTCTCTATTACCTGATTGTTAGTATGAATGTGGTCAATTGTTAGGTAGCCTGTTCTAAATCCTGCTTGTTCCTTTGGTTGATTGAATTCTAATGTTTTCCTTACTCTGCTAGCAATTACCTTTGTAAATAGCTTGATACTACAGAGAGCAAGCTGATCGGCCTGTAATTCTTCAAGTCCTTGTCATCTCCTTTCTTACGTATTAAGATGATGTTAGCGTTCTTCCAAGACTCTGGTACTTTTCCCGTCAGGAGACACCTCGTAAATAGAGTGGCTAGTTTTTCTAACACATTCTGTCCTCCATCTTTCAGCAGATCTGATGTTACTTGATCCTCACCAGCAGCTTTGCCTCTGTGCATGCTCTCCAAAGCTTTTCTGACTTCTTCTATACGGCCACGTTATCCAGACGTGGTACCCCAAATTCTTCTAGTCCTTCTAGCACCCGTTTTCTTAACCTTGAACAACAGAAGGGTGCATTTTTCAAATCAAAAGTCATGGTGACAGGCCGATAAACACCAAAGACGGTTTTAAAAGCTGAATACCGACTTGCTCGTTCTGTTAAGGGCATCTGCCAATATTCCCTCTCTAAGTCTAGGGTTGAAATGAAGGTGGCCCGGCTTACAAGTTCCACCCTTTCCTTTTTGTTAGGCAAGGGGTACACCTGGTATTTTGTAATCACATTTAACCTGCGATAATCGATGCATGGCCGTGGTTGCTTCCCTGGCATCTCAACTAACATCAAAGAGGAGCAATAATAACTATACGCTTCTTTAATCACGCCAAGGATAAGCAGCCTTTTAATTACAGCCTTCATTAGGTCCAGCTGTCGCGGAGACATGCGGTACTCCTTAAAGCTAGAAGGGACCTCCGTAGGCAGCTCGATATCATGTTGGACAAATTGAGTCCTTCCTAGCCTTTCCTCAAAACCATCCCAATATTTCTGAATAAGGCTCTTTGAATACTCGACTTTATCTGTAGCCAAATCATGTTTGTCAACTGGGCATGCGTTTATCTCTTCTACACTAGGACCCGTTATCCCACGACAAACAACGTACCTCTACAGGAACCTCTTCTAAAGAACTTATGGCGATGCTAACAATTGCTGCTCACTCTGAAAATGTCTTCATTAGGTTTACGTGGTAGACCCTTTCCTCACGGTTTCTTCCGGGTAATCTCATGGTGTAGTTTTCTTCCAAAAAACGACTTAAGACTTCGGCAGGTCGATCCCAGCGGACTTCCATTTCATACTGGTGATTCGGCCTAAAGATCATCACTCTGTCGCCAGTGATGATTGATCGCGTCAAAGCATTTCTAACATGGTAGCGCTTTGAAAGATCGTGCTATACCTCTAGGTTGCCGTTCACGCTTTCACGACACTTGTGAAAACTTTGCATTAGGTTCAATACATACTCGATCACCTTGTTAGGCCGCCGATCATCCTCCCACAGTTCGCGGACTAGCCCCAGTGGACTTCGAATATTCCGGTCGTACACCAGCTTTGCCGGTGCGAACCCAGTTACCTCGTGCGGCACTGTGCGCAACAAAAATAGCGGCCCGGTAAACAACAATCCCAATCACACTTCCTTTCATGGCAAACCACTCTCATTATGTTTTGAGGATTGCATGCCATCTCTCCAACTGTTGCTTTAAGGGTGGTAAACCAAGCTTGCAAAATTTTAGCGCCACACTTCTCGAGAAACGTTTTTGTGAGAGCACTCGTGACCACTGTTCTCTGGTCTGATTGCATTTCGGCAGGGAAACCAAGGTGCGCTATTATAGAAAGTAAAGCTTCGACTACCTCAACCGAAGTTGCCTCATTTGAGGTTACCGCATCAGGGAACTTTGTGGCAGGAAGCAATAGCGTGAGAATGTATCCGTTTGCCGCACCTGTTTTCGGCACCGGTCCCATCAAATCTACAACTATGTGGAAGGACTCTGAAATAATGGGCATTTTTACCATCGGCGCCTTCCGTTTCTCGTTAGAACTACCGGCACTCTGGCAAGCGTAACAAGTCGTCACAAAATTTTGCACCTCCCTGAAACACCACTGCCAATAAAATTCCTGCAACAAGCTTTTTGTTTTGTTTATATACAGGTGTCCTGCCCGTGAAAGATCGTGACAAAAATTTAGTAAGTCCTTGCGATATGGTGAAGGTACCACCAACTGATCGCTGCATTGTCTTCACCCAGCTTGGTATTCACAATACAGGATACCGTTATTTACTTCAAAAGAGATGTTTCTTGACGATACACCTTCTATGTTTCCATTGTTCATAACCGCTATACTAGGGTCATTTTTCTGAGACAGCCGTAACACTTCCCTGTCAATCCCAAGCATGTGGTCGCAGCTGTGTAAGATCGGAGCTAACATGGACCCCTGCAAACTCTGATCGTTTGCCTTTGAATGTTTCTTTTTTCCTCAACAGGTGGTTTCTTAGTCTGACCCCTTCCGGATTTTTGTTAAGGCGAATAAGGATCATTTCCTCGTCTTGCTTAACATCTTCGGATACAGTTGTTTTATATTTCGTTCAGGCACTTACCCATCGCAATATTCGCGTTCTATCTCGTCAAAGCCATGACCTGGGCATGAGCAAAAGTGCACACCTTGTCGTTGAGTAGTGACTCGGAGCTGATTGAGAAAAGGTGCGGGTATCCCTCTGGTAGCCCCCGGTAAACGGCTGCTGGTGTCTCGATCACTCCGGAAGATCGCCGTATTTTTTATTTGCCATAAGTAAACACACAGAATCATACCTGACGGCCTGTCTTATACACGCGCATTTGGATAAGTAATCTCCATTTTTTATGTAGTTGCGATAAACTACGTCCATGGTGGCCGCAGAGTCCCTGAGTACCCCTAAACTGTTTGTCGTTCATCTATAAATCTGTCGTGTATTGCTTCAAAAGATCTAGGTTACTCGGGTGATCACTTATGCAAGCAAATACTGGACTACCTTTTGAGCAGTTTCCTGCAAAGTTACTGCTTCAATGCACCTAAAACATAATACCATAGCTCGGGACACTAACTCTTCCGAAGGATTCCTAACCTCCTTTCTATTCTTTTCCGGCTCTTTTATCCTGCCTTCAGCACGCGCCGAATTTCTACTAGTGTTGTCTCGCTCTTTGTTGTGTTTTTAGTTATCGAGTGTAAGCTTGTGGCCGTGGTGCAGGCCTTTGATAGTGGTGTGCCCTATTGGTCGGTGTCCTGAAGCCTCGACTGGCCTCATACTCATCGGCAAGCTGTGCTGCACTCCTAATGGACACACCATCCTGCCTATCCTTCATCCACAGGCGCACGTTATCCGGCAGGGTGTCATAAAACTGCGGCAAGCAAATAAGATCACCCAGTTTACATGAGTTATCCGCCCGGCTCCTTTCACCCACTCTGAAAAATTATCACTCAAGCTACACGGAAAGCCAACAAAACTTTCACTAGGCTTTTGTCTTGCCTGTCTGAATGTTCTCCGAAATTCCTGTGGGGAGAGCCTGTACTACTTAAGTAATGTCGATTTCACTGAGTCGATTTCACTGAGACTGAGCTCGGCTGCGCTCAGTCTGGCAACGACCTGCGAGGCCTCGCGCGGTAACAACGCAAGCAACTGTTTTGGCCATGTGCCCTGGTGAAATGAAAGTTTCTCACAGATCTCTTCAAAATTATTCCGGTGGAGACAAATGTCATCGGCTGTTTTGAACGGATTAAGCAAACACGTCATTTTCAAGCTCTTTGTTTGCGGTGGCACCGCATCTGCACTGCGCGCTGATCTCGCCTGCTTTAGCTTTATTTTCTCGAGCTCAATTTCTGCCTGCCATGTTCTCTTCTTTCCTGTCTTTTCTTCTCTTTCACTCTTTTCCTTCTCTATTCCTCTCTTTGTTTTTCTCATCACATATATTTGCCAGGCCTCAATGAGCTCGTCCTCTTCGAAACCCAGTTTGCTTAGGGCATTACGAATTTTGGGCTTTTCTTAACCTGCTATTGATATCTAAGCCGAGCTTTGCTGCTAACAGCAACACCTTTTCTTTCGTTAACCTTCCGATGTCCATACTTTCACAAGAGCCAACCACTACTTCTGATATATTCACCGCACACCAGTGGCGGTCCATTTAGAACCAATCGCCCCTTAGAACCCTGTTCTTATCGTCCGGCGAAACGCGATTGCTCAAGCACTCACCAGACCTTGAGCTGGCGAAAGAAGTTTCTCCCGGAGCGAGGTTGGCAGGTCCGTCCATCTCAAATTGTCGACTGTCTTCTGCTGCTCATTCTTGTTTCCTGATGTCCTCCAAACTTCACACCGTTACTGCGACGGTTGTTCCTCCCGGAGCTACTAAGTCTCGCTCTGTCGATCCCGGATCCACAAAAGTCGATCTTCCGTCCGCAGTTTTTCGCAGGTCATTTCTTGATTCCACCACTTCAAACTAGTTTGTAGCGTTGTGAGGTATATTGGGTGTATTGACCAAGATCAGGCCGGTCTATAAAACAGGACTTCTATTTAGAAAGCTTGAAATGGTGGTTTATTTTCATATAAAGAAAACGTTTACTAGTCACCTTTGATACGGCGCCTGCCATCTCAGTTTTCAGGAGCCCCTCTAGTCTCTCGTCCTCCTTCATCCTTTTTACCACCATCGTTCTCGCCTTTCTCTCTCTCCCTCGGTACCTCGATCTATTTACCGAAAGGTAAGGGTGGCTCGCAGGAAGAGGAGGAATTAGGTGGTGTAATCCACCAACTCGGAGCCCAACTCCCCTTGAATGTCACGGTTGCTCAGCTGTGTTAGTTCCACTCTTCAGCATCCCGAAACAGCCGCCGCATTCTGCGGGGCTTTCAGTTGGCGCCAGCACACCCGTCTCGCCGCACAATGGTCAGCTTCTAGTAACAGTCGCCGTATTTGCGGAACCAAGTTGTGGCGACTGCATGCCCGTCTCGAACACATCAATGGCAGTGGGATGCAACACCACGCATATGATGGGTAAAATTATGTAGTGACATTGCAAATTAAAGTCTGCTTGAATGTAGTTTTGCAAAAATTTTGTACTCAACGTTGCACAATGTAATTGGTATGTAGTCATTCAAGTGACGGATAATTTCTCCGTGTGAACACTGATGCTTTTAGTAAAAGATCGAGAAGCGTCTCCGAATTCAAAAACAGTGTGAAAATGTCAAGCAGTGCAGCGCACAGTACTGATAATAATGTTCTGTAAAACACTTCGGATATTCCATCAGGTTCTGGCGTTTTTGAGAGTGGCATCTGTTCAATGGTAAGTTCGATTTCTTTTATGGTGTATTGCCCACTAATACATTCACAATTTTCGCCAGTTAGATGAGTCAAAAATGACAAATACTGCGTCACCCATCTCTGTTTTCGTTTTGAGGAGAGGCGCTTAACAAATCTTTAAATTAAGTTTAAAATTCTGACATATTTACACTAATATAATTGACCAATACTCCTCCCGAGTAAAGGTCTGTCATTAGCTTGATTTGGCGCTGAAATATTGATCGAGTAAGCCTTGACGTGTGGGCTCCTCTGAAAGCAAATTACGAGTATTGGAAGATCGAACATGGGCACTTCTGTAAAGTAAAGCTTCATTCTTCTGGAGTGCGTTTCTGGCGTTAGTGCTTCCGGCTGTATAGCGGCCAAGGTCTCCTGCTCAAATTTATTTAGCAATGCTGGTGCTTGGAACTTGTTCGCAAACTTGTCCTAGGCCCGCTCGATGTCAGGAAGGGAATCACGTTATTATGAGTAATAAAGCGTTTTAGAACAGCGAAAGAAAACCAGGCGTCACACAATGCAAATACCGTAGCAAGTGGGTTGTCCAGTGCCTTAACCCATTACAAAAGCTTGTTTTTGATAATCTAATAACTGTGGCGCCTAATCACTTTAGGCATGATTCGTCATGGTCAGTCACTGCGTGAACAATGGGCACAAAATTACTTGAAAGTGTTTATCGAATACAACGCTTCATAACAAAATGTTGAAAAATAGCAAAGCAATTGCTGCATACTATCAAAAAATATTATTATTAAGGCCATAGGGGGTACCCAGTAGATGTGCACAGCAGTTACTCATTCAGTGTTTAAAAAGTCTCTAAGCCCGCTCTTGTAGATTTAGCTCTGTCTGTCCTTAGGACTTGTTCTCAAACTTTCCTTAGGCACGCTTGATATCAGAAAAAAATCGCGTTATTATGAGTGTTAAAGCGTTTCAGAACGGAAAAGAAAAAAACCAGGTGTCACAAAATAGAAATAGCGTAAGAAGTAGGACATGTATTGCTGAAACCACCAGAAAAGCTTGTTTTTGATCACCTAATAACTTTGGTGCATACACACGTCAGGCCGAATTCCTTATCTTCGTCAGGTACCGCTTGAATAATTTGCACATGATTGCTTGCAAGTGTTTAGTGGATACAACGCTTCATAAAAAATGACAAACATCAGCATAGTGAATGATTCTATAGTACCAATAAATTATTATATCAGGCCATAGTGGGTACCCAGGAAGTTTGCTTGCAGTGTTTACCCAATGAGTGTTTGGAAAAGGCTATTAAAGGCCGCTCTTCTAGATTTCGCTCTGAATGTGCTGCACTTTCCACGCTCGCCTGTCTTTTTTTCTAACAAATGAAACGAGGCCCTAAATTCACAACACTTTTTCCGGTATGTAAACACAATCACAAGCTGCATGGGCACAATATTACAAGGTTCGATGGAGTATAGCAAACGTAATGCATCAAATGAGTTGCGAATTTTCTGTTATCAACGCTCCATTATTTTTCGAACTTGGTGCCTACGCTGCTTATGGATATATATGCCTTAGGTTCCGCCTTCAATAAAATCGGCTGTCTGCAGGCGCCTACGTTTGTCTTTCTTTGTGATGAAGCCTTTTTAATACATTATTCACTATAAACAGAATTTATTATTAAAATTAGTACTACATTTAGTGTTTTCAACTGATAAACATTCATATATATAGTTTCTGCTGTATAATTTCATCTTACCTTTCTTTTTTGCGAACTTAACACTCGCGATTTATTGCTGGTTTCAGGTGACGTAGATTCCAGTTTTTCTATAGCTGACTACATACAGTAAGGCTGTTGGAACAGTCAGACTGTTGTATATTGTTGTAGTACAGACTATTGCATATTGACTAGATAGTAAGTCTGTTGCAACAATAAGACGATTGTATATCGTTTAACGAAGCAACTTGATACCGGTGCACATGCTCGCTGTTACGAGCATCTACACCTAAATTTTTACCTTAACAAAGCCCGACTCAAGGCTTCACCGCTGTGCAATTTTTGAAGTGAAATTGAAACAATCGAACTTTTTTTTTATTCTTTCGTCGCTACTCTTACCAGAAAAAAAATTTTAGTAGCCCCATTACAAAGGCTAGGAATGCATGTAAATCTACCCGTACTTTTATCACTTAGCGGTACTTCATTTGGTTACTGCCACAGAGATATAAGCTCCAGTGTGTTTTATTACATCGGTGCAACGTAAACATTACCGTGCTAGTGAACCGATACCTTTCAGATCTTTAGATTATAAATCGTAGCGATGTATGTCAGAAACAGGAAATGGTTTGACCGTTGCTCAGCAAACATTTTTGTTTGTAGGCAGTATTATCTTTGAACAATTTTTTCACATTGGCTTTGAGTCATTTTAGTTTCATTTAGGTATCCTGTCACCCGGTTCTTCGCCGATCTTCTCTGTGGGTGAGTGCCATCCATCTGAGGTCATCAGCATCAGCAGATGGAAACTGACGACGCTGAGAGATCCAACCTGTTTGCGTCCCGTCATCTTTACGACATGGAATCAGTGATGATCGGTGGTAATCAATCCACGCTGCCTCACAGATACTACTACTGAAGTACGGCTGGAGTATCAACACGTGTTTGAAGCGGCCGAATGTGCGATGGCACAAATGTTTCTCCAGCCGCAAATCGCAGTCGACCATCATTATGTAAGTAACATTCTCTTCTTCAAAAAGTGAAGCCGACAAAACGTGCGCACGAGCTAGGCAGACTAGACACTTGGTATGGCTACGTGCAGATGGCTTCTAGCGTCGCCCCACTGGAGACCGCGCCAGACGACTGATCCGGCGCCAACGACCACGCTTCTCGACTGCGCACGCTGAGGACCGTCGGCGGATACGCGATGTACCCGGTGTTCGTCGTGTTCTGGCTACTGCGTTGGCTCTGCATGAGTGAGTTCGCCGTGCTGGTGTTCGCTGAAAGCGGTTGCCCCAGCGCTCGCCACGAAGAGTGCCACTACGGTCACCTCTCAGCGACCAGTGGCGGCTCCGACGCAATGGCGGCGTCCAGTAGGGACCCTGACGCGAATCTGCTCATACGACTGAAACATTACCACAAGCAGGCCTTTGACTTCATCTCCAAGGCGGTCAAGTATGACGAATTGGCCAATGAACTCTACCTCAAGGGTATCGAGGAACTACAGAAAGGCATCGCTATCAACTTCTCTCAAAGAAAAGGTCTTTCATTTTAGTGGGCGCACAGGCTTACTGATAAAATGAAGGTGAACCTCGACAAGGCCAACGGCAGTCTCGACGTCTTGACTTCTTAAAGAGCATGGTCGTAGCGATGTATGTCAGGAACAGGACAAATCATCGCCGAGAAAACCTCGACGATGATTTGTCCTCGCATGCCAGAGTGGCCAGGCCTCGGGCCAACCAGGAGCACCGAGCATGGCAGAAGGCGACCCCCAGCCTCGACGCAGCCCAAGTATTGGGCGGTCTAACGCGGCTAAAGATGGCCGAAAATGGAAGTGTTGGTAGCCAAGTGAATGACAGATCGTCACCTCTGCCACCCAATTCGGGTGTTACGCTGAAGAACCAGGCCGCAACAGCATCGCGGCTGAGAGTAGCGATGCAGGCAGACGCCCAACGGTCTCAGACAATACCTGGGAAAGCAACGGTTGGAGGTGCTTGGATGACGGACAAGTCCTCGTCATGGATTTCTCAGCCAGCTTCCAATGAAGCCAGACCAACGCCAACGGCAGCGAGGTGGCCGCACAACCAGCAGTAACCAAACGAACAGCAGCCGAAGGGTCTACAGCCACCTGCTGCAGGAGCGGCTCGCCTCCTGAAGAAGATCTTTCCGTGGCGTTAGCGAAGGATGGTGGGTGCCGATCCTAAAGGGCGTGAGCTCGGGATTCACCCACATAATTCTCGACGAGATCGTAGACGGTGGCCATGAGGTGCTTTCCTATGACATTGCTAGCCAAGAAGTGACCAGGCATGCACTAAGTGAAATTGTGATCCTGCCCACAGACAGGCTAGAGGTGTTCACAAGTCTTTGAGCACTGTCCAAGGGCCTGTTACTCTTTGGGCCACAAGGCAACGCGAAGACGATGCGGGCGATGGCAGTCACCCATGAATCCCACTCTACGTTCTTGAACATCAGCGTGGCTTCGCTAATTCTTAACTATGTTAGTGAGGGAGAAAAGCTGGTTTGTGTTTTATTCACTGTTCACGAGAACTGCAGCTTAGCTTCTTTTTATTCAACAATGGTAGAATAATTATTAGTACTGGTGATTCTTTCTTATCCATGCTTATTTCTTTTCGTGCGAGAGGGCTTGAATAACAAAGCTATTGTCGTATTGTATAAGTTACTTTAATATCTTTATTTCATGTTTCTCTTTTGCTTAGGTATTGTTATGATTATGAACTTTGCGTTACATTGATTGTGAAGCTTGTATCGATTCCAACAAAACTTTACGAGAAGTATCAGGTTACACACGTATACTATTAGGTAAGACAGCCTTTGGCGGGTGCACATGAAGGTTAGGCATGTGAATGTGGATATTCGAAGTGCACGTTATTACTACAGTACAACTTGTGGGTCAAAGAAACAGTAGATATTAGCTATAAAATAATAATACAGAATCAATCCGCTCAGTGCAAAACCCTTAACTATTTTTCGCAGAGAGAAATAATTTCGTATTCACTGTTGAAAATAATAAAATAACTCAAAAGCACTCAATGGACTGGAATGGCGTTCTTGCTCATATAGGGTGCTGTAGGCCCAAGAAAATGCCATTCTTTCATTTATGTCATTGAAAATATCCGTGTGTTTGTTTGCTTTCTCGGTTTTATTGAAGCCTGTGAACGGTCTGAGTATGATTTCGTGAGTATTTAAATTTTTCGACAGTTCTTGAAGCCATTAAGCCAATGCATTTCCGGAAAAATGTTTTCACGCACTGCTGCCTTTCATTCATGTTAATGTTATTTATATGCGAAGCTTTTTTAGAGAACTTTGGCGACTTAGAGCGTATATATATATATATATATATATATATATATATATATATATATATATATATATAAGTCACCAGAAGAAGTGAACGAGCAAACGAAAAACGATGCTTTATTAATCAAGAAATATATATATATATATATATATATATATATATATAATCATCTATATATCTATTCATTTATCTATCTATCTATCTATCTGCCTACGACTTCTAACTCTCCTGCCATTTCGATATAGTATTAATACCTAAATTGCTATAGCATAACTTGACTGTATGGAGAACATATTGACTATGCATAACATGAAAATCATGAAATGTATGACATGAATGTCATTCATTTCATGTGCTCCTTTGCGAATGTGCTGCCTTTGCGATGGGTTCTTTCACAATAGACATTACAAAACTGGTATTGTATGACATGACTACATGGTGCACACAAGGGGCATATGCTAACGTTCAAATGACAGGCATGTCATGCAAGGCATGACCAAACGCCGTGCTCATAGTACGCTCGCGCTCATTCCGCAAACTTAACATATACCGAAGTAGGCCTTACGGGACATCAATGTATGACGAATGTATATGACTGGTGTACACGTGATAATCATGACATGCGTGTCATGTAAGAAAACGGCGACATACCGTACTCACGATGTGCTCGTGGCCATTTCGCTAGCTCCACATATACAAAATTTGGTATCACTTGAAGTGAATAGACGACAAAGGTAAATGACACGTCCAAACATGATTATCTCTATATGCGTGTATCTGTTACGCACAAGGAGGACCAGGACGTATACGGCTGAAGGGGGCCCTTTATTTTGGTCGCGAAGAGAAGCGCCGGAGCGGCCAACAGGCTGATGATCGCAGTCTCGTCGTCTTCTTTTCTTCCTCCAGCTCTTGGGGCAGTCAGCATGTTCACCCATCTTCTTTTTCTTCCAAGGCATGCGTAACATTCCTCCCCTCGCAGACGAAGCCCGCCGGGCGAGGTAACCGATTCACCTTGGTGTGTACAACTTTTGTCGAGCGACATGGACTACTTGGGTTTTAGCGGCTCTTCTACCACTTCTCGTGAGGCGAGCTATTGTGTATGTGACTTCCGTGATTTTGTCGAGAACGACAAACGGTCCGTCGTATGTGGCCAAGAACTTTTGGCATAACCCGCGTCTTCGTACCGGAGTCCACAGCCACACTAAGTCGCCTTGGTGGTAAGTTACAGGCCGGTGGCGGACGTCATAGCGTACCTTCGATTTTTCCTGTGATGCCAAAGTGCGTAGACGAGCAATACGACGCGCTTCTTCTGCAAGGCAGAGGATTTTGGTGACTGAGAGGTTCTCGTGCGCCGAGAATGGCAAAACTGTGTCGAGTGTGTACCGTGGCGGTCGTGCGTACATCAAGAAAAAGGGGCTATAGCCTGTTGTCTCGTGCTTAGCGGTAGTGAACGCGTACGTTATAAATGGTAACACGTCATCCCAGTTCTTGTGGTCGGATGCCACATACATAGAGAGCATGTTTACGATTGTTCGGTTGGTACGCTCCGTGAGCCCATTTGTTTGCGGATGGTATGGCGACGAGTGACGAAGGCGGGACTCACTCAATCGAAGCAGCTCTTCTACTATGTCTGCCGTAAATTGTCGCCCACGATCACTGATGATCACCTGAGGTGGGCCATGTCGGAGGATAACGTGCTGCAGCAGGAACACAGAGACGTCGCTGGCAGTTGCGGTTGGTATGGCCGCCGTCTCGCAGTAGCGCGTGAGGTAATCGACACATACAATTATCCAGCGATTTACCTTAGCCGACTTTGGAAAAGGGCCCATGAGGTCAATGCCCACCTGTTGGAAAGGTGTGCTTGGAGGTGGCAAGGGCTGTAGAAAACCAGCCGGAGCAGTAGACGGGTGTTTGTGGCGTTGACACTGTGTGCAGCTGGCCACATACGCCTCGACTGACTGTCGCATTCCTGGCCAATAAAAGCGTTCCTTAGCACGGTAAAGCGTCCGCGCAGAACCTAAATGTCCGGACGTAGGATCATCGTGCATCACACCTAAAATCGCTGTCCGAAGGGTTTCTGGCACTACCAGGAGGAAACGTGCACCAGTGCTGGAAAAGTTCTTCTTATATAGGAGTCCGTTGCGTACACAGAAATGGCATGCCGTAGGAGCTGTGCAAAGCGATGATAGCCTGGTGTCCTTTCGCTGTTCATCTTTGAAAGTACTGAGGTCGGGAAACTTCGGTGACACAGAAGCTACGAGGTGATCGAGGTCATCGGCGTCACACTCTGTAGTGCTCAGTGGCATGCGCGAAAGGCAATCTGCGTCGGCGTGTCGTCGACCACTTTTGTACGAGACTATGAAGTTATACTCTTGGAGCCGAAGTGCCCAGCGCGCTAGACGGCCGCAAGGATCCCGAAGGTTGACGAGCCAACACAATGAGTGGTGGTCGGTGACAACTGTAAAAGGGCGTCCGTATAAGTAAGACCGAAACCGCTGAATCGCTTGTACTGGACGAGCCACGCGTCGACATCCTCTCCCGATTTTCCTCCAAGGTTGGCGGGACTCGGTAGTAGGGCACGGAACCCATTGGAGTTGGCCTTGAAGCGTTAGATGGGTGATCTTGGGCCATTACGATCGGTGCAGGCGGGAGTCCGGCAAGGCGGCGGCTGCGGCGTAGTCCAGGTAGTGAAGCTCCCGTCGTTGGGCTTGTCTTACCCAGCACGCTTCCACCAATCTGTTACGCACAAGGAGGACCAGGACGTATACGGCTGAAGGGGGCCCTTTATTTTGGTCGCGAAGAGAAGCGCCGGAGCGGCCAACAGGCTGATGATCGCAGTCTCGTCGTCTTCTTTTCTTCCTCCAGCTCTTGGGGCAGTCAGCATGTTCACCCATCTTCTTTTTCTTCCAAGGCATGCGTAACAATATGATTAAATTTCTCACTCATACGCACTCGTGGCCATTTTTCTGGCTCCACGTATACCAAGTTTGGTATCACGTGGCGTCAATTGACGACGAAAATAGTTGAGATATCTAAACATAATGGTCAACATAATAGTAAAAAATGATCAGTGCAGTAGCCTAGGAAGTGCAACTGTAAAAACAATAAAAAATGACACAATGAAAAAAAAACTAGCCAAAAAACCAACGTCATATTTTTGTCGTCCGGGCCTTTCAAATATAGCCAATCTGGAGTAATGTAGCCAAATCTGTCAACCCTTGGCACCCAGCATGCCCTACAAAACACAACCCGAAACTGAACATCTGCACAACAAAAAAGAAAAAAAAAAACATGTGTAAACCACCAACATGTAAATACCTAAACAACAGCACAATACATGACGACCCGCGATGCCCATCTGTCCATACATCCATCCGTACATCCATCTGGACGTCCGCCTATCTGTGCGTCCATACTAGTCGGCGACATCAACGTAGACTCTGGACCTACGACCTATTGCCCTCGCGCCGTTATTCATTTCGTGGATATGCAATAATTTTTCGTAGCACTCTCTAAATAAAATACCAGTGTATGTTTGTGCCGTTACTTGGTTGATTTATACAGTCAATCACTTTCAATGCATTTCGCTTAACTACATTTCATCTTAACCCGACGTCGGTGCTGTATCGGAGGACAAATATGTAAGGCTTTTTGAAATGCAATAGCCATCACTGCATCATCTATTGACGCTTCAAGAAGATTGTGGTGTTTTTCAAAAGCAGTCGCGAGATCTAGCATGGCACTCTGGTAGAAGTTTTGTTGCCACACAGAAAACGGTGGTTCGATTCGTGCATGACGCTGACATATTTTTTGAACATTCAATGGGTCAATGCAGCCGATGTCAGATTTTCCTTAACACGCAAGCGTTAAAATTAACCATGCGCGTTCTCGCCGTTCTTGGAGAGAGATCAACAGTCAATTACTTGAAACATGTACGTCATAATTGCCAACAGGTGGCTTGCCGACTAACTCGTAGGCGGCCCGCTACCAGTACATGACGCTCATCGTCCCTAATTATTCTGTCCGTGGCATCCTTAATGGAGGCTCCCTTGCCTATCGTAACCATTAGCATTCAGCTTGGGTAAACTACCAGATCTGACTTATTTAAGTGTTTTTTTCTTTTTTTGTAAGATACATCATGTAGGCTTTTTTATGTAAACTCTTAACGCTGTAATTTAGCATCGGCAGCCAGATTTTATACATTTTTTAGAATGGTATTGACTTTGTCTGGAATCCAGTCACCTAATCTTCAGAAATGACCTATATATGAGATATGAGAGAAGAAATTTTACATATGGCAATGTTAGTCTGCTTAAGTTTTGTTCAAACACAGTCAGACAGAGCCAGATGATCTCCTGTGACGCATGCCCGAAAACTTTTGGCCGCATCATACTGAAATGTGCTTCAGGTAAGTATCGGAAATAATCTCATGACATACCTGACAGTGGAATCACGTTATATTTAAAGGAAAAAAAATCATTGCCATGCCTGTGATTTCTTGCATAATATTATCACCTGATGCATTCCGGTAGGCCTATATTCCGCTCCAGAATTTTATTGCTGGCATTAAGGCACTCACATCCTCAACTTAACGAAGCGGCCGTACCTACTCATCAATACGGGCTCGAAGTAATCAAATACGCCTATTGGCAAGGTTTTCACAGCAGTCTTCACAGCAGTTTCACAGCACATCGGTTCGTCATCACCTAGATTATCGATGTCTCAGCAGAAGGTGCTTGTGTGAGTGACCGACAGGCAGACGGATTCACAGTTACCGATAAAACCCTATGAAACTTCGCCCCACATATCATCATTCACTTCGTAGATATGCTCTGATTTTCTCAGTTCTGCAAGTGCATACCTACATGCACACATACAAACACACAAGAATGTACACAAAGTATGACCGAAGTCGCCTTCCCCTCACACACCATCCCCAGGCGAAAAATATCTTTTTGCTACGCTGCTGGTCTCCACACGCTAGCGACAATCAATTGTAGCGCACCTCTGTTGTTAATAGAGTGCACATGATAGCCCCATTCTAGTTTCAATTGCTCTGTATCAACCTTGCTGTGTGTACCTTAATCTGTGGACGTCTGTTGAAAAATGCCCTTGTGAGTACTTCATGCCACTTTAGTAAAGTAGGGGTAAAGATCCTTAATTCCAAAAAGTACTTCCCGAGTTTAAAAAATCATATGCTTTAGTAACTTCAGCTATATTGAGGTAGTACATAGAGCTTCAAAATGAATTGTTGTGCATATTTTTTGTCCAAACAATAAGGTAAACTTTTTGACGATGAATACAGAGCTTTCCCTCAAAAAAGTGATATTAACAATTTTTTAAACTATCTGCTAAACTTCAGTACGTAAATTATTTTTAAGTTGTAGCATGTCAAAAAGGTCACCAGCATATATCTTATTTGTGTCCTTGTAATTTGCCATGTTACCGAAAAAATCTCATACCCGGCAACATTATTCAATATTGCTCGTGGCAAAAGCTCGTGTAGAATTGATATACATAAGTAAGTCATTACTTGTATTTAGATCACTTCATTACCTTGCTGGAAATGAGATTTATTGAGTGCATGCCAAAACGACATTTCAAAAATTGTTGTTTGACGACTTTTAGCTCAGTCAGTGCGATTCTACAGACTGTCATAACTCGGGAGCAAAATTTTTGACAACAGAAATAAATCACCAGGACGAGTTTCAAACTTCGAGAAACGTGAAAATTTTTTCCGCTATATTCGTGATGTTCAAAGAAATGCTTGGTGATTTTGCAAGGGATAACTCTAATCGTTGAATTGTTTAATACATTGAAATACTCATCTGCTCCTTTTGCTTCAACAAATAATGTAAGCCAATGATTTGGTGTGTTTATGATGTTGTTTGTGTTTTCAGCTGTTTCATCCTTTGTGATTGTAATATTTTTTATGTGTGATCATTGATTTTTTGCTGTAAGGAGTCTTGAAACGGATAGAATAATTGTGCTCGCAACTTTTTTGCTCGGTATTCACCTGGTGAGGTTGTGTTGACCAAATGTTCGTCTTCTTTTTCAGAAAGGAGTCTGCACATTACTGTTACTACAGGAACACAACACAGGTGCTTTGGGTGTCTGGAATTTATGATATTCCTTCTTCGTAATTTAAATTCCACATACAAAGCTGCTAAAATGAAATAAAGTTTTGGACAATTTTTGTTCACACAATTTGTAGTATGTCTGTGATGTATTTTGTTTTATGATAATGGGAAAATAAAATTCAAATTCTGTGAATTGAAAACTTTTCCTTGTTGGTTTTTAAACATTTGAATTCTCTTCGTCAAGTTTTAGCACGTGCGGGTGCAGTCAAAAGCTCTCAGGTGACGCTGCCACAAGATTTATTGAAATAGTGGCTTGGGAAATTTTTATTGACCTTGTACTTGCAGAAGAAAGATCTGCTTATTACGTATGTCTCACGTTGAATCTAATGAAAACATGTTTTTTTACTTACGGACATGTAGCAATGGTAATATGAATAATGTGTGAGAAATGGCCCTACGAAGCAGGTGTTAATCCGTAGCAGCCGTTACTTTATTTCTTCATTGTGGATATATCGGTGAAAGTTTAGCGCGATGTACGTTCTATATCTTGTACGTGAACTTTGGTGTATTATTTTCTTTTTACGGAACTGGTTCGCAGCCTGTTACCTACGCCTTTTTACGTAATCAAGGGAAAATATTTTTTGCAGTTTAGGTTCACTTATAACAAATTTCGTATTACGGGATTTGAATGGATGACGAAGGTATGATACTGGTGCAAGCATGATAAACATGAGGTGCAAGTCATATAAAAAGATGACTACATGCTACGAATATGATGCGCTTGCGGCCATTTCGCTAACTTCACATGTACCAAACTCGAATTACATGACGCGAATGAACGAAAATGGTAAATGACACATCCAAACATGATAATGATGACATGCGTGTCATGTAACAACAAGACTACATGCCCCACTCAAGATGCGCTCGCGGCCGTTTCGCTAGCTTCACATATGCCAAAGTTGGTATTACGTGACGTCAATGAATCAGGAAGGCAATGGAAACATGATAATAATGAGATTTTTGTCATATGAGAACATGATAACATGACACAGTGAAGGCGCCAATAGATTTCAACGTGACGCAGTACGCATGCTCACCAGCGTTCATTTCGTCACGTCACACCGACGTTGCCACGCCAGGCGCCGGTCCTGCCATATACAAGCAGGCGCGCGTTGCGTTGCTTTGAAGAATACGCGTTTCAGCCTGCCCGTCGTCCCTCCGTCACGAAAAGAGGGAGACGCACTGTTGTCTGAGTAACGCATCGGCGCGAAATGCAGCATTTCGCGCTGGTTGCCGTCGGGCTGCGCCGACGGACGAAGGTCGTGCCGGTCGCGCCTGACATGGACTATAGGGTGCTCGCGTTTTGCTAACGCAGCGTCACTGTGCCCAGTGTGCGAACGCGTCAACGCTACAATAGAGTATATTGCGCCCTTCATGAGGCACTCACGGCCGTTTCACTAGATCTACATATACTAACTTTCATGTTACGTGACGCCAACGTATGAAGGAAGTATATGACTGGTGCAAACATTACAATCTTGACACGCGTGTCATGTAAGAACATAACAACATGCCACACTCTCACGGCCGTTTCGCTAGCTCCACATACACTAAATTTGGTATCACGTGACGAGAATAGGTTTCGAAAGTAGACGACATATCCAAACATGATAATAATGACACGGAAGTCATATACGGCATCATTTATCTCCAACGCGTAACGTTCTGCTGACTTTAAAATGACAATGAACATTTCTCATTCGTGCTTCGCATATCATCAATTCTCACTGTAGGTGGGATTTGCCAACTTTTATTTTGAAAGGGAAGCGCACAGCTAAAGGACAATAAGACAGAGCTGTTTGTCTTTATGGCTATTTTTTTTCCTGTGTCTTTGCACTGCCCTTTCAAAAATCAGTAAAATGAATCAAAGCTGAAAAATAATAAAACGTGCAAAAAGAATCCTAGCTTGTTATCATATTTATTTTTGTTTTGAATAGCATCTAGATGCTATTCACTGATCGGCCCTCGTGTCGCGTCCGTGTCGGTGGACCAGTCATCATAGGATGCTCCACTGCTGACTCCAATGCCACGGGTTCAATTGTGGCCGTGGCGGTCACATCTAGATGGAGGCAAAAAGCAGATGCCCGTGTACGGCGCGATGTCAGTTGGTCGAAATTTGCGGATACCTCCGCTACGACATTCCTCTTATTCATATCATGGTTTTTTACGTAAAGTCACACCTGCTACCACTGCTATTACTATTACTACAACAACAACAACAACTACTACTACTACTACTACTACTACTACTACCGCCAACTCTGACAACGCTTAGCATGTCTGTGGTGTGCAGTCTCTGACCATAGTTTCAGCGAAGCGATGTGGTGTGGTGTAATCGCGGTCACAATACGTGATTCTTGACAGCTTCTCCTAAAGTACAAGCACTGGCTGATACTTCCCACGGAAACTGGCAATACAAACACAGAACGCCAAAATGACACAACATCAATGGCGTACGTGCCCCGCCGTGGTGGTCTAGTTGCTAAGGTACTCGGCTGCTGACCCGTAATCGCGGGATCCAAGTCCCGGCTCTGGTGGCTAGAATTCCGATGGAGGCGAAATGTTGTAGGTCCTTGTGTTCAGCTTTGGGTGCAGGTTAAACTACCTCAGAAGGTCGAAATTTCCGAAGCCCTTCACCACGGCGTCTCTCATAATCATGTGGTGGTTTTTGAACGTCAAACCCCACATATAATTCAAATCAAAGCACATCATTGGAAAATACTTACCTTTGGATACTCCTGGGAGAGAACGTACTGTATCGTTGTATTTGAAGCACACGTCCAGTTAATCATCATGCAAAGCAACAGCTGTTCATCTTCCGACAGTGGCTGGATGTCGCCCATTTTTCATCCGCCACACACTATAGGCTAGAATTGTCTGCTTTTTGTGCCATATAAAAATGATATTTTTAATTACAAAAGAAACTTTTCTCGAGTTTAAATACCAATAAAGTGGATTTATTTGGCAGTTCAGCCCATAAAGTGTACTCATATATTTCCAGTATTCGTTTTCTTTTTTCAGCCTTCAATTACCGACGCGAGGAATTTACAAAGGCTCGTAGATTTGTGGCCGTGGCGCGTTCAAATAATCGGTTCGAAGCTGTCTAACGTCTCCTAGGAAGACGGCTATATGTATACGTAGACTGTCTGCAATGATGTCTAAGAATTGGAACGCAGCCATATTCATATTCGTAATGCCGTTCCTGATGAGACTGCTTTTTTTTCAGAGTAACAAAGCCTCTATGTGAAATAAGCGACGAATTTTTCATTCCTACTTGAGAAATATTATATTGATATCAACAAAACAATTAACGTAAAAAATTGCAGATCCCACGTGCAGTGGGGATCAATGAAATGCGAAGCACGAACGGGGAAGGTTAATATGTCGCTTTAAAATCAGCGCAACGTTACGAGGTTGACGTCACTTATGCCGTACATGCAATATAAGCCTTGAATATTATGTTTAAACATCTCAACTATTTTCGTCGTCAATTACGTCACGTGATACCAAAGTTGGTATACGAGGAGCCAGCGAAATAAGAGGAGCCAGCGAAAAGTTCACAATGAAAACAATACCTAAGCAAAAGGAAACATGAAATAAAAAGATTAAAGTAACTTATACAATACGACAATAGGTTTGTAAATCAAGCCCTCTCGCACAAAAACATAAAAATGGAAAAGGAAGAATCGCCAGTACTAATAATTATTCTACCATAGTTGAATGAAAAGAAGCTAGGCTGCAGTTCTCGTGCAACACCGAATAAAGCACAAACCAGCTTTTCTCCATCACTAACATAGTTCAGAGTTAGCGAAGCCACGCTGATGTTCAAGAACGTAGAGTGCGATTCATGGGTGACTGCCTTAGCCCGCATCGTCTTCACGTTACCTTGTGGCTCAGAGAGTAACAGACCCTTGGACAGTGCTCAAAGACTTGTAAGTGCTCTGGCTTGTGTGTAGGCAGGGTCACCATTTCACTTAGTGCATGCTTAGTCACTTCTTAGCTAAAAATGTCACAGGAAAGCACCTCAGGCCCACTGTTTACGATCTCGTCGAGGATGTGGGCGAATCGCGACCTCATGCCCTTTAGTGTCGACACCCGCCTTATTTCGCTACCGCCACGGAAGGATCCTCCTCGGGAGTCGGCTCGTGCGGCTGCAGCAGGTGGCTGTCGACCCTTGGGCTGCTGTGCGATTAGTTACTGCTGGTTAGCCACAGCCTCGCTGCCGTTGGCATTGGTCCAGCTTCATTGGCGGCTGGCTGGAAAAACCCATAACCTGGACTCGTCCGTCGTCCAAGCACCTCCAACCGTTGTGTTCCCAATTGGTGTCTGGGAACGTGGGGCGACTGTCTGCATCGCCACTCCCAGCCGCGATGCTATTGCGGTATGATTCTTCAGCGTAACACCAATACGCGGCGGCAGAGGTGGTAACCTTTCGTTCACGTGGCTGCCAGGACCGCCATTTTCGGCCATCCTTAGCCACGTGGGAGCGCACAGTATTGGGGCTGCGTCAAGACCGGGTGTCGCCTTCTGCCATGCTCGGTGATTCTGGTTGGCCTGAGGCCGGGCCACGCTCACGTGCCAGAGCAAATCATCGCCGAGATTTTCCTATCTTGACCATGCTCTGTAAGAAGTCGAGCATTTCCTTGCACATATCAAGGTTCACCTTCATCTTATCAGTAAGCCTGTGCGCCCACTCCCATTAAGGGCCTTTTTTTGAGCGAAGTTCCTTGTGATGCCTTTCTGTAGTTCCTCGATACCCTTGCGGTAGAGGTCATTGGCCAAGTCGTCATACTTGACCGCCTTGGAGATGAAGTCGAAGGCCCGCTTGTGGTATTGTTTCTGTCGTATGAGCAGATTCGCGTCAGGGTCCCCACTGGACGACGCCATTGCGTCGGAGCTGCCACTGGTCGCTGAGAGGTGACCGTAGTGGCGCTCTTCGTGGCGAGCACTGGGGCAACGGCTGAAAACGAACCCCACAACGGTGAACACACTCAGGCAGAACCATTGCAGTAGCCAGAACTTGATGAACACCGGGTAAATCGCGTTTTCGCGGGGTCCTCAGCGTGCGCAGTCGAGCAGCGTGGTCGTTTGCGCCGGATCAGTCGTCTGGCGCGGTCTCCAGTGGGGCGACGCTAGCAGCCATCTGCACGTAGCCACAACAAGTGACTAGTCAGCCGAACTCGCGCGCACGTTTTGTCGGCTTCACTTTTCGAAGAAGAGAATGTTACATAAGGATGGTGGACTGTGATTTGCGACTGGCGAAACATTTTTGCCGTCGCGCCTTCGGCAGCTTCAAACACGTGTTGAAACTCGATCCGTATTTCTGTATTATTATCTGTGATGCAGCGTGGATTGATAACCGCCGGGTATTACTGATTGAATGTCGTAAAAAAACAGGACGCAAACAGGTCGTGTTGTTTTGTTTTGTTTCCCTGGGATTATGGCTCATACCCACTCAGGGGGATTGGCCAAGAAAGTGTAGTGCAGTTTTTCTGTGATCATTTTAACTTTGTGTAATGAATTGGTATTATAATAAGACTAAAGTAAAAATAAGAACAACATAAAAAGAGCAAACGGAAAAAAAATAAAAAAAAATCAAGTTGAGCAATTTTGAGATTTGATGTGTTATGATTACTACTCAGCTGCGTTTACTTCACTCTGCCCTGGGGAGTAATAAATAATTTTTTTTGATTGAAGATCACAAAGGTATACGCTTTGTTGCCTGAATATAATCGCAAACGGCATTGAAAGCATCCCTGTGGCAATGTCCCAAAACTGAGGCACCAAAGCTTAGCGCCGTTTCCGCCGTCAATCTAAGGCCTATTTTCCGAAATGACATAATTAGTAATCTTTTTCCAAGTATATCGTAGCGGCGACAATACAAAAAATAATGATCTAGTGATTCCATTTCTCCGCAGAATGCGCAGAGGGGTGATGTTGTCTGACCAGCTCTGTGTAGATACAGGTTTAGGGGGGGGGACACGACATCGAAATTTAGTAATTAAGACTTCGAGCTTTCTGGACGGACTCCAGTGGGGTTGCCATGGAAACATGAGGTGGTTATAGTCTGTCCATGTAGTTACTTTTTCTATCGTATCAGTGGAGATTGCTGATTTTCGATATCTTATTGCCGTGATATATTCCACATCTGGCAGTATAGACAAAACTGGCCCTTCAAGTGCGGCTCGTGCTAAGGAATCGGCCAATTCATTTAATCTTAATCCACAGTGTCCCGGAACCCATAGTAATCTCAGGAGTCTCAACTGCGGGGGTATATAATGTTTTTAAAGTGCTTAGAATTCGAGAGTTCTCTGAAGCAAACAGGTCGGATCTCTCAGCGTCATCGTTTTCTATCTGCTGATGCTGATGCTGATGACCTCAGACGAATGGCGCTCACCTACAGAAGGGGATTGGCGAAGAACCGGGCAGCAGGATGCCTAAATTAAACTAAAATGAATTAAAGCAATGTGAAAAATTGGTTTAGAGAAAATACTGCCTACAAACAAAAATGTTTGCTGAGCTAACGGTCAAACCATCTCCTGTGAAACCAAAGCATACATCAATACGTATTATAATCTAAAGATCTGAAAGGTTAGGGTTCACTAGCACGGTAATCTTGTCGTTTAATCGATATTATAAAACACAGTGGAGCATATATCTCTGTGGCAGTAACCAAATGAAGTGCCGCCAAGTGATAAAAGTATTGGTAGATTTAATTGCCTTCCTAGCTTTTGTAATGGGGTTACTAAAATCTTTTCTCTGATAGGAGTAGTGACGACAGAATTAAAAGTAATCTTCGATGTTTCAATATCGTTGCGAAAATTGCAGATCGGTGACGCCTTGAGTCGGGCTTTGTTAGGGTGATAATTTAGTGGTAGATGCTCGTACCAGCAAGCACGTGCACTTGTCTTCGTTTGCTTCGTTCTTAAGCGCAACAATATACAACAATCTAACTGTTGCAACAGTCTTACCATCTAGTCAAATATTCAACAGTCTGTTCTACAACAATATACAAGAGTCTCGCTGTTCCGGCAGCCTTCCTATGTAGTCAGCCATACAAAAACTCGAACATACATCACCTGAAACCAGTAAAAATATCACGGGGGTTGTGTTCGCAAACAAAAAAGTTAAGATGAAGTTATACAGCGGAGACTATGTATATCAATTTTCATCACTTGAAAACAGTAGATGTAGGACTAATTTCTTTATTAACTTCTATATATTGTGAATAATTCTATGAAGAAGGCTTCATCACGAAGAAAGACGAACGTAGGTGCCAGCAGCCAACCGATTTTATTGAAGGTGGGACCTAAGCCATATATATATTCATTAGTAGCGTAAGCACCAAGTTCGAAGAATAATGTCGATAACAGAAAATTGCGCAGCTGCTTTGATGCCTTCTGTTTGCTATACTCCATCAAACCTTGTAATATTGTGCCTATGCAGCTTTTTATTGTAATTACATACCGAAAAAAGTGTTGTGAATTAAGGGCCTCGTTTCATTTGTTAGAAAAAAAGACAGGCCAGCGTGGAAGGTACAGCACATTCAGAGCGAAATCTGGAAGAACGGCCTTTATTAGCAATTTCCAAACACTCATTGGGTAAACACTGCAAGCAAACTTCCTGGGTACCCACTCTGGCCTAATATAATAATTTCCTGGTACTATAGAAGCAGTCACTATGATGATGTTTGTCATTTTTATAAAGCGTTGTATCTGCTAAACACTTGCAAGTAATCTTGTGCAAATTATTCATGCGGTACCTGACGACGATAAGGAATTCGGCCTGACGTGTGTATGCACCAAAGTTATGAGGTGATCAAAAACAAGCTTTTGTAAGTGGTTTGGGCATTGGATGACCCACTTCTTACGCTATTTCAATTTTGCAGCACCTGTCTTTTCCTTTGCTGTTCTGAAACGCTTTATTACTCATAATAACGCGATTTTTTCCCGATAGCAAGCGTGCCTAAGGAAAGT
The DNA here is from genome assembly GCA_013436015.1 of Rhipicephalus annulatus. Lineage (NCBI taxonomy): Eukaryota > Metazoa > Arthropoda > Arachnida > Ixodida > Ixodidae > Rhipicephalus > Rhipicephalus annulatus. The sequence goes on from WOVY01005742.1 coordinate 35,549, forward strand.
TTGAGAACAAGTTATAAGGGCAGACAGAATGAAATCTAGAAGAGCGGGCTTAGCGACTTTCTAAACACTGAATGGGTAACTGCTGTGCACACTTGCTGGGTACCCACTATGGCCTTAATAATAATATTTTCTTGATAGTATGCAGTAATCGCTTTGCTATTTTTCGACATTTTGTTATGAAGCGTTTTATTCAATAAACAGTTTCAAGTTATTTTGTGCCCATTGTTCATGCAGTGACTGATCGTGATGAATCATGCCTAACGTGGTTATGCACCACAATGATTAAGTGATCAAAACCAAGCTTTTGTAATGGGTTAGGAACACTGGACAACCCGCTTGTTACGGTATTTGCATTGTGTGACACCTGGTTTTACTTTGCTGTTCTAAAACGCTTTATAACTCATAACGACGTGATTCCTTTTTTGACATCGAGCGTGCCTAGGACAAGTTTGCGAACAAGTCCCAACCCCCGGCATGGCTATATGAAGTTGAGGCATGAGAGCTTGGCCGCTATACAGCCGGAATCACTAATGCCAGGAACGCACTTCAGAGGAATAAAGCTTTACTTCACAGAAGTGCCCATGTTCGATCCCCCAATACTCGTAATTTGCTTTCAGAGGAGCCCACGCGTCAAAGCTTACTGGATGAATCAAGTTAATGAGACCTTTCATCAAGTTAATGACAGACCTTTACTCGGGAGGGTTATTGGACAATCATATCAGTGTAAGTATGTCTGAATTGTAAACTTAATCTTAAGATTTGTTCAGCACCTCTCCTCAAAACAAAAACATAGATGACTGACGCAGTATTTGTCATTTGTGATTCCTCTATTTGGCAAAGAATGTGAATTTATTAGTGGGCAATTCACTCTAAAAGAAATCGAAGATACCGTTGAACAGATACCACTCTTAAAAACGCCAGGACCTGATTGAATATCCGAAGAGTTTTACAGAAGATTATTATCAGTACTGTGCCCTGCACTGTTTGAAATTTTCACGCTGTGTTTAAATTTGGAGACGCTTTCTCGATCTTTTACTAAATGCAACAGTGCTCACACGGAGTGCTCACACGGAGTCACTTGGATGACTACATACCAATCACATTGTGCAACGTTGACTACAAAATTTTTGCAAAGGTACTTTCAAACAGACTTCAAGTTGCATTGTCACTACACATTTTGCCTATCAGACGTGTGGTGTTGCGTTCCACTGCCAGTGACGTGTTCGAGACGGGTGTGCTGTCGACACAACTCGGTTCTGCTAACGCGGCGACTGTTACTAGAAGCGGACCATGGTGCCACGAGATGGGTGTGCTGGCGCCACAACTAAGCCCTGCAGAATGCGGCGGATGTTTCGGGAAGCGGAAGAGTCAACCTAACAGAGCTGAGCAACCGTGTCCTTCAAGGGGGAGTTGGGCTCCATGTTGGTTGATCACACCCTCTAATTCCTCCTCTTCCTTCGAGCCACCCCTGCCTTTCGTAAAATAGAATTGAGGTACCGAGGGAGAGAGAGAAAGGCGGGATTCACGGTGGTAAAAAGGATGAAGGGGGACGAGAGATGAGAGGGGCTCGTGAAAGCTGAGATGGCGGGCGCCGTATCATTGAGGACCAGTAAACAATTTCTCTGTATGATAATAAACCACCTTTTCAACCTTCCTAAATAGAAGTCCTGTTTTCATCATTGGCCTGATCTTGGTCAATCCAACCAATATACCCCACAACGCACAAACTGGTTTGCACCAGTGAAATCAAGAAATGACCTGCGGAAAACTGCGGACGGAAAATCGACTTTTGTGGATCCGGGATCGGAAGAGCGAGACTTAGTGGCTCCGGGAGGAACAACCGTCGCAGTAAAGGTGCGAAGTTTTGGAGGACATCAGGAAACAAGGACGAGCAGCAGAAGGATTACGATGATTTGAGATCGACGGACCTGGCAACCTGGCTCCGGGAGAAACTTCTTTCGCCAGCTCGAGATTGGGTTAGTGCTTGAGCGATCACGTTTCGCCGGACGATTAAGAACAGGGTTCTAATGGGGCGATTGGCTCTCAGTTGACCGCCACTGGTGTGCGGTGAATATATCAGAAGTAGTGGTTGGCCTTTGGGAAAGTATGGACATCTGGGGGTTAACGAAAGAAGAGGTGTTGCTGTTAGCAGCAAAGCTCGGCTTAGATATCAATAGCAGGTTAAGAAAGCCCAAAATTCGTAATGCCCTAAGCAAAGTTGGCTTCGAAGAGGACGAGCTCAATGAGGCCTGAGAAAATATATGTGATGAGAAGAAAGAAAGAGGGGAAGAGATAAGGGAAAGAGTGGAAGAAAAGGAAAGACAGGAAAGGAGAGAACAATGGCAGGCAGAAATTGAGCTCAAGAAAATAAAGCTAGAGCTTGGCGAGATTAGCGCGCAGTGCAGATGCGGTGCCGTCGCAAACAAAGAGCTTGAAAATGACGTGTTTGCTTCAGCCGTACAAAACAGGCGATGACATTCGTCTCTACCGGAATAATTTTGAAGGGATCTGTGAGAATCCTTTATTTCACCAGAGCACATGGCCAGAACGCTTGCTTGCGTAGTTACCGGGGGAGGCCTCACAGGTCGTGGCCAGACTGATCGCAGCCGAGCTCAGTCTCAGTGAAATCGAACTCAGTGAAATCGACATTACTTACGAAATACAGGCTCTCCACACAGGAATTTCGGAGAACATTTAAACAGACAAGACAAAAGCCTAGTGAAAACTTTTTTGGCTTTGCGTGTAGCCTGAGTGATAATTTTTCAGAGTGGGTGAAAGGAGCCGGAAGGATAACTCAAGTAAACTGGTTAATCCAATTTGCTTGGAGCAGTTTTATGACACCCTGCCGGATAACGTGCGCCTGTGGATAAAGGATAGGCAGGATGGTGTGTCCATTGGGAGTGCCGCACAGCTTGCCGACGAGTACGAGTCCAGTCGAAGCTCCAGGACACCGACCAACAGGGCACATCACTATCAAAGGCCTGCACCACGGCCACAAGCTTACAATCGAAAACCAAAAACATAGCAAAAGAGCGAGACGACACTAGTAGAAGTTCGGCGCGTGCTGAAGGCAGGATGAAAGAGCCGGAAAAGAATAGAAAGCAGATCGGGAATCCTTCGGAAGAATTAGAGTCGTGAGCTAAGGCTTTATGTTTTGAGTGCATTGAAGCCGTCACTTTGCCCGAAACTGCTCAAAAAGTAGGCCAGTATTTGCTTGCACAAGCGGTCACCGCAGTAACCTAGATCTTTTAAAGCGTTACATGACAGATTTATAGATAAACGACAAACAGTGTATAGTACCCAGGGACTCCGCGGCCACCATGGACGTAGTTAATCCCAACTACATAAAAAATCGAGAATACTTATCCAAATGTGCGTGTATAAGACAGGCCTTCAGCGAAGATTCAGTTTGTTTACTTATGGCAATGGTAAAGATACGGGGACCTTCCGGAGTGATCGAGACACCAGCAGCAGTTTACCGGGGGCTACCATAGGGATACCCGCACCTTTTCTCAATCAGCTCAGAGTTACTACTCACCGACAAGGTGTGCACTTTTGCTTATGCCCAGGTCATGGCATTGACGAGGTCGAAAGCACGCGAGTTGGCTCAGCAACTGCGTTACGGCGATGGGATAAGTGGCTAAACGAAATATGTAACAACTGTATCCGAAGAAGTGAAGCAAAACGAGGAAATGAACCCTATTCGTCCTAACGAAAATCCGGAAGGGGTCAGACTAAAAAACCGCCTGTTGAGGAAAAAAGAAACATTCAAAGAGAACAGATCAGATTTTGCAGGGATCCGTGTTAGCACTGATCTCGCACAGCTGCTACCGCATGCTTGGGATTGACAGGGAAGCGTTACGGCTGTCTCAGAAAAATCACCCTAGTATAGCGGTTATGAACAATGAAAACATGGAAGGTGTATCGTCAAGAAACATCTCTTTTGAAGTAAATAACGGTATCCTGGATTGTGAATACCGAGATAAGTGAAGACAATCCTATGATCACTTGGTAGTACCTTCACCATGTCACAAGGACTTGCTCAATCTTTGTCACGATCTTTCATGGGCAGGACACCTGGGTATAAATAAAACGAAAAGCTTGTTGCAGGAATTTTATTTTCCGGGATGTTTCAGGGAGGTGCAGAATTTCGTGAAGACTTGCGACGCTTGCCAGAGAGCCGGTAGGTGTAACGACAAAAGGAAGGCACCAATGGTAAAAGTGCCCGATATTTCTCAGCCCTTCTGCAGAGTTGTTGTTGATTGGTGGGGCCGTTGCCAAAAACAAGTGCGGGAAACATACATTCTCACACTATCGTGTCCTGCAACAAATTTTCTCAGGCGGTACCCTTAAAGGAGGCAACATCAGTAGAGCTAGTAGATCCTTTACTTTCTATAATAGCGCGCCTCGGTTTCCTTGCCGAAATGCAATCAGACCAGGGAAAAGTGTTCGCTAGTGCTCTCATGACAACGTTTCTCGAGAAGTGTGGCAATAAAACTTTGCTAGCTTGGTTTACCACCCACGAAGCAACATCGTGGAGAGATGGCATGCTACCCTCAAAACGTATTGAGAGCGGTTTGCTGTGAAAGGAACTGCGATTGGGATTCTTGCTTACCGGGCTCGCTATTTGCGTTGCGCACAGTGCCACAAGAGGTAACTGTGTTTGCACCGGCAGAGCTGGTGTACGGCCGGAATATTCGAGGTCCACTGAGGCTAGTCCGCGAACTGTGGGAGGATGATTGGTTGCCTAACAGAGTGATCGAGCATGTATTGAACCTAACGCAAAGGTTACACAAGTGTCGTGAAAGCGTGAACGGCAACCTAGAGGTAAAGCACAATGTTTTAAAGCGCTACTATGATAGAAATCTTGGACGCGATCAATCATCATTGGCGACAGAGTGATGATCTTGAGGCCGAATCACCAGAATGAAATGGACGTCCGCTGGAATGGACCTGCCGAAAATATAAGTCGCTTTTCGGAAGAATCCTACACCGTGAGATTACCCGCAAGAAACCGTGAGGACAGGGTCTACCTAGTAAACCTAATGAAGCCACTTTTAGAGTGAGCAGCATTTGTTAGCATCGCCATGATTTTTTCAGAAGAGGTTCCTATAGAGGTACCTTGTTTTTGTGGGAACACTGGTCCTAGCGTAGAAGAGATAATCGCATGCGCAGACGACAAACACGAGTTGGGGGGCAGATAAATTTCAGGATTTAAACAGCCTTATTCAGAAATATCTGGACGGTTTTGAGGAAAAGCTCGGAAGGACCCATTTGGTACAACATGATATCGAGCTGACTACGGAGGTCCCTTCTAGCTTGAAGGCTTACCGCATGTCTCCGCGACCGCTGGACTCAATGAAGGCGGAAGTTAAAAGGCTGCGTCACCTTGTCGTGATTAAAGAAGCGTATAGTGATTATTGCTCCTCTTTGATGTTAGTTGAGATGCCGGGGAAGTAACCACGGCCATGCATCGATTATCGCAGGTTAATGCGATTACAAAATACCTTGTGTACCCCTTGCCTTACATAGAGGAAAGGGTGGAACTTGTAAGCCGGGCCACCTTCATTTCAACCCTAGACTTAGTGAGAGAATATTGGCAGGTGCCCTTAACAGAACGAGCATGATGGTATGCAGCTTTTGTAAATCCTTTTGGCGTTCATCAGCCCGTCATCATGACCTTTGATTTCAAAAATGCACCCTTATGTATTTCAAGCTTAATGAATCGGGTGCTAGAAGGACTAGAAGAGTTGGCGGTAACACATCTGGATAACGTGGCCATACTTTATAGTGATTTGGAGTCGCATTTGCAGCTTACTCGAAACAGTGCTTGAAAAGATCAAAGAGGCGGGCCTGACTATTAAAGCCGAGAAGTGTCAGTTCAGCCAAATCGATGTCACGTATTTGGGACAAGAAATAGGACATGGACAACGAGAACCAATGAAAGCCAAAGTAGCGGCGATAGTCAACTTCCCATGAATAGCAAACGAAAGGAAGGTGCGAACATTTCTAGGAATGGCAGGCTATTACCAGCACTACATTCTCAATTATTCGGAGCTTGCCAGCACGCTAGCCAAAAACCTCCGAAAACATGAATCAGAAGTAGTAACTTGGATCACCGAGAGGAAACAGGCTTTCAAAAACTTGAAGAATGCTTTGTCTTCTCAGCCTGTGCTTGTCACGCCGGAATTTAGCCGAGAATTTATTCTCCAATGCGATGCCAGCAACCGAGGTCTAGGTGTTGTCCTGACCCTGTATCACATTATTTTTACGGGTGTGCACATATTCTCTCATGGCCCTCGGAATAAGCACATTTGGTCCCTTTATCACTATGCTTTGAACTTTGGACAACTCGGGGAAGATTCGTTTCATGTCGCCTGTGATTTCTTCGCCATTTCTAAGGCAGCGAATCACCCTTTGCAAGTCATGGTCAACCCCTGTTTCTTCTGCTAGTCTCAATAACGTCATCTGTGAAGTCCTCCATGCTAAGTGGAGAGCCTGGCGGCGATGAAGATAGCATATCTGCCAAAATCAGTTGTTTTCCTGGGACAAAGTGAATAACATAAATGTATGTTAATCAACGCAAGAAAAACTGCCGCAGCCTTGGTGGCATATCTGCAATGGCTTTAGAAGAGATAGCCAGCAAGGACGTTCGATCCGTTTCAAAAACGATTTTTCGACCATAGACAAAATGAAAAAAAAATTGCACACCCAAGGGTTATCGCCATTGCCTATTTTTCTATTTGCGTGTATCTTTGTTCCACCTCGGTCATTGTTCATGAAGCACAGGCAACCGGACGCCAACTGTCACCATACCGCTGAAGCAGGGCCAAGCCTACCTCATTAATTGACGCGTTAGAAGATATCTTGGTTTCTCGGGTTAGATCAAATATGGCAAAAAGAGGCGCAGCACTCAGTATACGGTAAACAGCTTGCCACTGTTTGGAGTGGTTTTCAGACCACTCAAAGATTGTGTTTTTCTTGAGTAGGCTTTGCAGTAAGGTTGTTTTTTCTGCCCAGTTCTGTATGTATTTCCCGAAGTAATTAATCACCCTAAACTTTCTGTGCACCCCAGCTTTGTTGATTGGCTCAGACATTTTGCGTAACGGCTTTTTCATAAAAGGGTTCGGACCTATTCCTCTTTCGCTGATTGTGTCCCCCCAAGAAGTCCATTTGAGTGTACATTTTTCAATGTACATTTTGTACATTTTTTCTTATTGAACGTTAGCCCAGCCTTCTTTGCTACCTGAAGAACCGTCCGGAAGCGGTCATCATGCTCTGCTCTCGTGCTCCCTCAGACCAGTACGTCGTCAATATATGTACGCACGCCTGAGGCATGGTCAAATATTTTATTCATAGCTTTTTTTAGGATAAGTGCCACTAGGGCGTGTTGGTAAAGTTTCATGATGAAACAAGCGCTAAAACCTCTCTGAGTGTGTGTATTTTTAGTGCTTGTTTTATTATAATAGTTCTTTATTACTTCCGGCGCAGAAGAGACGCCGAAGGGAAGTCTCAAGAACTCATAACGCCCAAGCGGAGTTCCCATTGTGCATATTCCTGAAGTGGCCTCATCAAGAAGGATCTGATGAAAACCCGTGTACGTGTCGAGGCGTGTGAAAAATTTTGCTATTGTCAGCTCAGCCTCAATATCTTCTCTTTTGGGTTGCTGATAGTGTTCTCGCTTTATGCATGCGTTAATTCACCTCAGACAAATGCATATGCGAAGTTTGTCATCCATTTTTGTCGCTGCGACAAAGGGGCTTACCCAGTACATTGGCTCGCTGACTTTAACGATGATGCCTGCGCGTTGCATGCGGTCCAACTTTTTCCTGAGTGGGTCACGTAATGCCAGGGGCACCCGTCGAACCGGCTAAACCACCTGCGTTGCTTCCTTCCGCAGGACCTTGTGGTACGGGATGGCAACGCAGCCGATACCCCGAACAACTGTGGTAACTCTTTGACAATCTGGTCAGTACTGCTTGTCTGAACCTAATCCACAGAATGCAAAACCAGCCCTAAGGCCGCGCTTGCGGACAAACTAAGGATGGCCTGGTTGCGCTTCCCGACAATAAAGAAGTCGAAGTAATCGTGCCGATTGTTCACAGCCGCTGGTATCGTCGCTACGCCTACACGGTTGATGAAGTTGCCACTATACGAGCGCAAGATAGAGAGGCTTGTCCTCAGACGTGTCTTGACCTTGAGTCTCTCAAAAATGGTGCGCGGAAGCAAGTTGGCTTGGGAGCCCGTGTCTATTTTCTCAGACCCCTCTTGCGACGTGATTTCGGCGTCAGTAAGCCAATCACATTTTTGGCCTACGCCCACATCAAAGACTTGAAAATCGTCATGTTCGTGACGCTCAGTGCTTACTTGAGCACCTTTACTACTAAAACAAGCAGAAAAGTGATTAGCGCCACTGCACGAAAAGCATTATTTCCCAAACGCTGCGCACTTCCCCGTTCGTGAATGCGGTTGAACCTTAAACATTTGAATTGCTTCCGTCTTTGAATCTGTGCCACTTCAGTTTCAGGTTGGGTGACACTTTGCTCTGCGTTTGGGGAGCACTCTTCGCACGCTGCACATTTTGAATGCTGAAGCACTTCTAGTGGCGCCACTTGTTTTTTAGCCTGAGCCCGTGCATTGTTTCGCTCAGCACATATTTCCTCCGACTGACAGATTGATTCGGCTTTGCGCAATGTAATGTCTTTCACCTTCAGCAATTCGTTTCGCAGTTATGAAATAAGGATGCCGAACACAATCTGGTCCCTGACAGTAGATTCAGTAAGGTCTCCGAAATAGCAACTTTGGGCTAACTTCTTGAGGTATCGTGCAAAATGTTCAAAATGCTCTCCCTCGGCTTGACACCCTATGCGGAAGACATACCGCTCATGCACCTCATTCTGCTGTTGAAAAAAATCTTCGAACTAATTTGTCACTGTGGCATAACCTTCCTTTCTTTCGTTTCCGAAAATAAGAAATTGTTGAATACCTCCAAGGCGTCCTCTCCGGCGTGGGTGAGCAAGAGCGCGGTCTTAGCTGCCTCTGACCTTCGCTCTTTTGCAGTCTGCGTTGCCAGCACGAACAGCTGAATTTTCGCTTAAACAAGGCCCAATTCTTCGAGGTATTCTCTTAAAGTACCGGCGGCTGCGGTGGCTTCACTAAATTCATTTCATCGATGTAATGTTACGCCCCTTCTTTCGATGTGTAATTGCTTGCGCGAACCACTTCTGACACCATGTTCCAGTACTCAGTGACTTACACGCAGCACGGTAGCAATAAGAACGAAAAGTTTTATTCCCAGTTGGTTACAGGTATACATAGCTTTGGTTGACTGATTGATAACAGACACGTGTAGTGTTAGGCAGCTCACAAAACGGGTTGATGCGGAAGTGCATGCGCAACCGGACGATATTGGGCCAGGACAACACCTAGACCTCGGTTGCTGACGTCGCATCGGAGAATAAATTCTCGGCTAAAGTCTGGCACTACAAGCACAGGCCGAGGAGCCAAAGCTTTCTTCAAGTTTTCGAAAGCCTCCTCCCTCTCGGTGCTCCAAGTTAACGCTTCTGATTCATGTTTTCGGAGGCTGCCGGTTAACGTGCTGGCAAGCTCCGAATAATTTAGAATGTAGTGCTGGTAATAGCCTGTCATTCCTAGAAATGTTCGCACCTTCCTTTTGTTTGCGGTTCTTGAGAATTTGACTATCGCCGCTAATTTGGCTTTCATTCGTTACCGTTTTCCGTGTCTTGTTTCGTGTCCCAAATACGTGCCACGGGCTTGGTCGAACTAACACTTCTTGACTCTAATAGTCAGGCCCACCTCTTTGGTCCATTCAAGCACTGCCCGAGTAAGCTGCAAATGCGACTCCCAATCACTAAAAAATACGGCCACGTCATCCAGATATGGCACCGTAAATTGGTCTAGTCCTTCTAGATCCCGATTCATTAACCTTGAAAAACAGAAGGGTGCGTTTTTCAAATCGAAGGTCAAGGTGACCGGCCGATAAACGCCAAAGGAGATTACAAAAGCTGCATACCAACTTGCTCGTCCTGGTAAGGGCACCTGCCAATATGCTCTGACTAAATCTAGGGTTGAAATGAAAGTAGCCCATCTTACAAGTCCCACCTTTTCTTATATGTTAGGCAAGAGGTAAACCTGGTCTTTTGTAATCGCATTCAACCTGCGATAATCAACGCATGTCCGTCGTTTCTTCCCCGGAATCTCAACTAACATCAAAGGGAGAAATAGTCACTCTGCGCTTCTTTAAACACGCAAAGGCAAAGCATATTTTTAACTTCCGCCTTAATGAGGTTCAGCTGTCACGGAGACATGCGGTACACCTTCAAGCTTGAAGAACCTCCGTAATCAGCTCGATATGATGTTGTACCAAATGAGTTCTTTCGAGCCTTTTTTGCAAAGTGTTCCCGATATTCCTGCATAAGGCTCTTCAAATCCTCGAATTTATCTCTACCCAACTCGTCTTTGTTACCTGCGCACAAGATTATTTCTTCTACACAAGGACCCGTGTTCCCACAACAACAAGTTACCTGTATAGGAACCTCTCCTGAAACATTCATGGCGATGCCAATATTTGCTGCTAGCTCTAAAAATGGCTTCAATATGTCTCACGTTTCTCTGTCCTCACGTTTTCTTCCGGGTAATCTCATGGTGTAGTTTTCTTCCGAAAGGCGAATGCTAACCTCGGCAGGCCCATCCCAGTAGACTTTCAGTTTATTCCGGCGATTCGTGTCAAGATCATCACTCTGTCGCCAGTGTTGAATGATTGCGTCGAAGCATTTTTATCATAGTAGTGGTTTTAAGCGTATTGCTTAACCTCTAGGTTGCTGTTCATCATCTCACGACACTTTTGTAACCTTTGCAGCATTTTCAATACATTCTCAATCACACTTTTAGGCCACCGATCATCCTCCCACAGTTCGCGGACTAGCCTGCGGGGACCTCGAATATTCCGGCTGTACACCAGCTCTGCTGGTGTGAACCCGGTTTCCTCATGCGGCACTGTGCGCAACGCAAATAGCGTGCCCGGTAAGCAACAATCCCAATCGCACTTCATTTCATGGCAAACCGCTCTCAATACGTTTTGAGGGTAGCATGCCATATCTCCACGATGTTGCTTCGTGGTAAACTAAGCTAGCAAAATTTTAATGCCACATTTCTCAAGAAACGTTGTCGTGAGAGCACTCGTGAACACTTTTCCCTGGTCTGATTGCTTTTCGGCAAGGAAACCAAGGCGCGCAATTATAGAAAGTAACACCCTCAACTAAAGTTGCCTCCTTTAAGGATACCGTCTGAGGAAAATTTGTGGCAGGACACGATAGTGTGAGAATGTATGTTTGCCACACTTGTTTTTGGCAACGGCACCACCAAATCAACAACAACTCTGCGGAAGGGCGGGTAAATAATGGGAACTTTTACCATTGGTGCCTGTCATTTGTCGTTAGAACTACCGGCTCTCTGGCAAGCGTCTCAAGTCTTCACGAAATTCTGCACCTCCCTGAAACACCCGGGCGAATAAAATTCCTGCAACAAGCTTTTCGTTTTATATATACCCAGGTGATCTGCCCATGAGTGATTGTGACAGAACCTGAGTAGGTCCTTGCGATAAGGTGACGGCACCACCAAGTGATCGTAGATTTGCCTTCGCTTATCTCGGTATTCACGATACAGCATACCGTTCTTTACTTCAAAAGAGATGTTCCTTGGTGATACACCTTCAATGTTTCCAATGTTCATGACCGCTATACTAGGGTCAGTTTTCTGAGGCAGCCATAACGCTTCCCTCTCAATCCCAAGAATGCGCTCGGAGCTGTGCGAGATCGGTGCTAACAAGAACCCCTGCAAACTCTGCTTTTTTTCCTTCGTATTTTTCTTTTTTCCTCAACATGCGGTTTCTTAGTTTGACCCTTTTCCGGATTTTCGTTATGAGGAATAGGGATTATTTCCTCTTCCTGCTTAACATCTTCGGATTCAGTTGTTACAACTTTCGTTTTGACACTTACCCCATCGTCGTAACGCAGTTGCTTAACCGATTCGCGTGCTTTCGACCTCGTCAAAGCCATGACCTGGGCATGACCCTTTGTCGTTGAGAAGTGACTCTGAGCTTTTCGAGAAAAAGTACGGCTAGCGCTATGGTAGCCCCCGGGAAACTGTTGCTACTGTCTCGATCACTCTGAAAGGTTCCGTAACTCTACCATTGCCATAGGTAGACAAACTCAACCTTTACTGACAGCCTGTCTTGATCACATGCATTTGATAAGTATTCTCCACTTCTTACGTAGTTCAAATGGACTACGTCCATGGTGGCCGCGGAGTCCCTGAGTACCCTACACTTTTTGTCGTTTATCATTAGAGCTGTCGTGTAAAGCTTCAAAAGATCTCGGACGAGAACCGGCGCATTCAACATGGTGTGGCCGATGTTGTCAAAAGATCTCGGTTACTCGGGTGATCGCTTATGCAAGCAAATTATGGCCTACCTTTTGAGCAGTTTCGGGCAAAATGACTGCTTCAATGCACTCAAAACATAATTCCTTAGCTCGCGACTCTAACTCTTCCGAAGGATTCCTGATCTCCCTTTTATTCTTTTCCGGCTCTTCTTGCCTGCCTTCAGCTCGCTCCGAATTTCTACCAGTGTCGTCTCGCTCTTTTGTTATGTTTTGTGGTTGCCTAGTGTAAACTTAGGGCCGTGGTGCAGAACTTTGATTGTGATGCGCTCTCTTGGTCGGTGTCCTGAAGCCTCGACGTGCCACGTACTTGTTGGCAAGCTGTGCTGCACTCCTCACAGACACACTTTCTTGCCTATCCTTGTGCCACTGACGCACGTTATCCAGCAGGGTATCGTGAAGCTGCTTCAAGCAATTTAGATGACTATGTTTACTTAAGTTATCCGCCCCAGCTCCTATAACAAACTCTGAAAAATTATCACTCAGGCTACACGCAAAATCAACAAAGCTTTCACTAGGTTTTCTTCTTGCCTGTCTAAATCTCCTCCGAAATTCATCTGTGGAGAGCCTGTATTTCGCGAGTAATATCGATTTTGCTGAGCGGTACAGGTCTGCCTCGGCTGCGCTCAGTCTGGCCACGACCTGCGAGGCCTCGCCCGTTAACAACGCAAACAACCGTTCTGGCCATGCGTCCTGGTGAAATGAATGTTTCTTCCAGATCCGTTCAAGATAATCAGGTGGAAACAAATGTCATCGCCTGTTTTGCCCGGCTCAAGCAAACACGTCATTTTTACGCTCTCTTATTGCGGCGGCGCCACATCTGCACTGCGTGCTAATCTCGCCTGCTGTAGCTATATTCTCTCGAGCTCAATTTCTGACTGCCATTGATTTGATTGATATGTGGGGTTTAACGTCCCAAAACCACCATATGAATATGAGAGACGCCGTTGTGGAGGGCTGCGGAAACTTCGACCACCTGGGGTTCTTTAACGTGCACCCAAATATGAGAAGACGGGCCTACAACATTTCTGCCTTCATAGGAATTGCAGCCGCCGCAGCCATGACTTGAACCCGCCACCTGCGGGCCAGCAGCCGAGTACCTTATTCACTAGACCACCGCAGCGGGTTTCTGACTGCCATTGTTCGCTCCTTTGTTCCCTTTCCTTCTCTTCCGCTTTTGCCCTCTTCTCTTCCTCTCTTTTTTTCTTCTCATCACATATATTTTCCCAGGCCTCATTGAGCTCGTCCTCCTCGAAACCCACTTTGCTTATGACACTACGAATTTGGGCGTTTCGTAACCTGCTATAAATATCTAAGCCAAGCTCTGCTGCTAACACCAACACCTCTTCTTTTTTTAACCCTCAATATCCATACCTTCACGAGAGCCAACCAATAATTCTGCAACATTCACCACAATCCATTGGCGGTGAATTCCGAGCATATCACCCGATAGAGCTCTGCTCTTATAGTCCAACAAAACGTGATGACTCAAGCACTCACCAAACCTCGAGCTGGCGAAGGAAATGTCTCCCGGAGTCACGTTAACAGGTCCGCCGATACCAGACCGTCGTCTGCTTTCTGCTGCTCGTCCTTGTTTTCTCCAAAACTTCACGCCGTTACTGAGATGGTTGTGGCTCCCGGAGCCACAAAGATTCGCTCTGCTGATCCCGGATCAGCAAAAGTTAATCCTCCGTCCGCAGTTTTCCGCAGGTAATTTCTTGATTCCACCGCTGTCAACCAATTTGTAGCGCTGTGGGGTACATTGGGTGGAATGACCAAGATTAGGCTTGGGATGAAAGCAGGACTTCTCTTTAGGAAGTTTGAAAAAGTGATTTATTTTCATTTAGAGAAAACGTTTACTGGTTCTCGCTGATACCGCGCCCACCATCTCGGCTTTCACGGGCCCCTCTCGTCTCGCGTCCTCCTTCATCATTTTACCCCGGTCGTTCCCGCCTTTCTCTCTCTTCCTCGGTACCTCGATCTACTTCACGAAAGGCAGGGGCAGCTCGCAGGAAAAAGAGGAATTAGGGGGTGTGATCCACCAACACGGAGCCCAAATCCCCCTCGAAGAGCACGGTTGCTCAGCTGTGTTAGCTCGACTCTTCAGCTTCCCGAAACAGCCGCCACATTCGCAGAGCTTTCAGTTGGCGCCAGCACACCCGTCTTGCCGCACAATGGTCAACTTCCAGTAACAGTCGCAGCATTCGCGAAACCGTGTTGTGGCGACTGCACGCCCGTCTCGAACACATCAATGGCAGTGGGATGCAACACCACACGTATGATGGGTAAAATTATGTTGTGACATTGCAAAATAAAGTCGGCTTGAAAGTACCTTTGCAAAAATTTCGTACTCAATGTTGCACATTGTAATTGGTCTGTATTCATCAACGTGGTGAAGGTTTTCTCCATCTGAGCACTGTTGCTTTTAGTAAAAGATCGAGAAAGGGTCTCAAAATACAGACAAAACGCGAAAATGCCAAGCAGTGCAGGGCACCGTACTGATAATAATGTTCTGTATAACTCGTCGGATATTCCATCAGGTCCTGGCATTTTTGACAGTGGTAACTGTTCAACGGAACGTTCGATTTCGTGTATAGTGAATAGCCCACTAATAGATTCACATTCTTTGTCATTTAGAGGAGTCACAAATGACAAAAACTGCGTCACCCATCTTTGTTTAAAATTTATTAAGAGGCGCTGAAAAATCTTTTTATTAAGTTTCAAATTCTGACATTTTTACACTGCAATTATTGACCAATAATGCTCCCGAGTCAAGGTCTGTTATAAATTTCATTTGGCGCTGCGATATTCATCGAGTAAGCCTTGACGTGGGGGCTCCTCTGAATGCGGAATACGAGTATTGCAGGATTGAACACGGGCCCCTCCGTAAAGCGAAGATTCATTCCTCTGGAGTGCGTTTTTGGCGTTAGCTATTCTGGCTGTATAGCGACCCGGGTGTCACGCTCAAATTCATAAAGCCTTGCCGGTGCTTGAGACTTGTTCGCGAACTTGTCCTCGGCACGCTCGATGTCGGGAAATAAACCACATCATTATGAGTAATAATATGTTTTAGAATAGCAAGAAAAAACAGGCGTCACGCAATGAAAATAGCGTAACGAGTGGGTCATTCAATGCCCTAACCCATAACAAAAGCTTGTTTTTGATTACCTAATAACTGTAGCGCATACCCACTTTAGGCATAATTCGTCATCGTCAGCCACTGCATCAACTATTGGCACAAAATTACTTGAAAGTGTTCATCAGATAGAACGCTTGTTTACGAAATGACGAAAAATAGCGAAGCGAATGCTGCTATACTATCAAGAATTTCTTATTATTAGGCAAGACTGGGTACCCAGCAATTGTGCACAGCAGTTACCCATTCAGTGTTTGGAGAGGCTCTGAAAGCCCACTCTTCTAGCTTTTGCTTTGTCTGTCCTTGGGACTTGTTCTCAAACTTTCCTTTGGCACGCTCGATGTCGGGAAAAGAATCGCGTTATAATGAGTCTTAAAGAGTTTTAGAACAGCAAAGGAAAACTAGGTGTCACACAATGAAAATAGTGCGAGAAGTGGGCCCTCCAATGCCTAAACTTATTAAAAACCTTGTTTTTGATCACCTAATAACTTTGGCGCATTTGTTTGTTTGTTTGTTTGTTTGTATCCTCTAATCCATGACTCGTACCCACTCTGGGGGATTGGCCGCTTCAGGCCGAATTCCTCATCGTCCTAATGTACCGCATGAATAATTTGCACAAAATTACTTGCAAGTATTTAGCGGATTCAACGCTTCATAGAAATTATTATCATAAGGCCATCGTGGACACCCAGCAAGTTTACTTGCAGTGTTTACCCAATGACTGTTCGGAAAAGGCTATTGAAGGCCGCTCTCCTATCTTTCTCTCTGACTGTGCTGCGTCTTTCACGCAGGCCTGTCTTTGTTCTAACAAGTGAAACGAGAGTGACCCTAAATTCACAACACTCCTTCCCGTATGTACATACAATCACAAACTGCACAGGCACAACGTTACAAGGTTCGATGGAGTATAGTAAACGTTATGCATCAAATCAGCTGCAAATTTTCTGTCATCAACGCTCCATTATTTTTCGAACTTGGTGCCTACGCTGCTTATGGATATATATGCCTTAGGTTCCGGCTTCAATAAAATTGGCTGTCTGCGGCGCCTACGTTTGTCTTCCTTTGTGATGAAGCTTTTTTGATGCATTATTCACAATAAATAGAATTTATTATTGAAATTAGTACTACAATAATTGTTTTCGACTGATGAACATTTATATAGATAGTTTCTGCTGTTTAATTTTATCCTATCTTTCCTTTTTGCGAACTTAACACTCGTGAATTTTTTACTGGTTTCAGGTGACGTAGATTCGAGTTTTTCTATGGCTGACTACATATGGTAAGGTTGTTGGAACAGTGAGACTGTTGTATAAATTTGTAGTACAGACTATTGCATATTGACTAGATAGTAAGACTGTTGCAACAATAAGACTATTGTATATCGTTTAACGAAGCAAATTAAGACCGGTGCACATGCTTGCTGTTACGAGCATCTACATCTAAACTATTACCTTAACAAATACCGACTCAAGGCGTATCGCTCTGCATTTTTGAAGCAAAATTGAAACAATTGAACTTTTTTTATTCTGTGATCGCTACTCTTACCAGAAAAAATATTTTTTGTAGCCCCTAGCTAATAATGCAAGTAAATCTACATCACTTGGCGGCACTTCATTCTGTTACTGCCCCAGAAATATATGCTTCACTTTGTTTCATTACATCAATGCAACTAAAAGATTACCGTGCTACTGAACCCTAACCTTTTCAGATCTTTAGATTACAATTCGTAGCGATGTCTGTCAGCAACAAGAGATGGTTTCATCGCTTTCTCAGCAAACATTTTCGTTTATAGGCAGTATTATCTCTAAACTAATTTTTCAAATTGGCTTTCATTCCATTTTAGTTTTATTTAGGTATCCTTACACCCGGTTTTTGGCTCATCTCCTGCTGTAGGAGAGCGCCATCCATCTGAGGTCGTCAGCATCAGCAGATGGAAAACGACGACGCCGAGAGATCCGACCTGTCTGTGTCCCGTCTTCTTTACGCATTGAAATCAGTGATACCCGGTAGTAATCAATTCAAGCTGCATCAGATACTACTACAAAAGTACGGACCGAGGTTCAACACGTGTTCGAAGCTGCTGAAGGCCTGACGGCACAAATGTTTCTCAAGTCAGAAAGCGCAGACGACAATCACTTGTTTGTTTGTTTATTTATTTGTTTGTAGCTTAAAATCCATGGCTCGTACCCACCCTGGGGGAATTACACGGAGAACATATAGTATCATATTGCCACCTCTTTCTAGTAGTGGGTCGTATGCCAAAGTGAAGGCCCACACCACAGAGAAGAAAGAAGTGCACGTGGGCCCTCGTTCTGGCAAACAAGCCCAACCGACGCGCTTGGTTAGAGCCCTGTTGCTCAGACGTCAGTAAATCTTGTCGACACCCCCTGGAGTGACGTGACAACTGGTGGAGGTGCTGGGTAGGCCCCTCACGGATGTTGCAGACCCCTCCTGGAAGCGGCACCACAAGCCCAGTTCGAGTCAACACTCCCGTTCATCGGACAAGCCGCAGGATCAGGGGATTGCCTCCCGAAGCTGACCCTATAGTTCACTCTAGCATGATGAGCACGTCCGTTCAAACCACTCTAACAGGTACGGAAAACCCCCCGGTGACTCGGTACACCCTCGAAAGTCCGCAGGTTCCGACACCGTTTCATGGCACCGAGCTCGAAGACGTCGAGGACTGGTTGGTCGACTTCGAGCGCGTGGCTGCTTTGAACGACTGGAACGACGCGGCCAAACTACGACGTGTGTACTTCTATTTAGAGGATGGAGCACGTACCTGGTACATGAATCACGAGGAACAGATGACATCGTGGCCCGAATTCCGCCGCCGGCTCTTGGATACTTACAGAAGTGCTGATCGCCACGAACGAGCGGAACGAGCGATCCAGGCCCGCATCCAGATGCCCAATGAAAACTGTCATGACCTATGTGGAAGATATGACGCGCCTGTTCCGACGAGCCGATCAGAGTATGACAGAAGAAAAGAAGGTGCGTCACCTGATGCGGGGAGTTAAAGAGCAGCTTTTCGCTGGTCTTGTACGGAGCCCTCCGAACACGGTCGCCGAGTTTTTGTCTGAAGCTGTCACGATGGAAAAGATGCTTCAGCATCGATCCACCCTGTATGAGCGGCAAGTGAACACGTCCACTGCTCAAGTTCTAACGAATATTGGGAGCAACACCGAGTGTCTGCGCGACCTTATCCGCTCCATAGTACGCGAGGAGCTGCAAAAGGCTGCCACACCACCATTACCTACGGTGAGTTCCATTGCAAGCATCGTCAAGGACGAGCTGCATCATGCCCTTCGTGACCCTGTGAGTCTGAATAACGCCACACCCGCCCCGGCTGACTACAACCGTCCGACCTATGCAGAAGCCTTGAAACGCCCAGTTTCCTCTTCCCCGCTGTTTGTTCAGGCACCTCCTACGGTTTCACTTCAGTCGGCGCAGCCTCTACGGTACTACGAGAACACACGCACACCGCCACCCCTCGTTTACGCCAGCCCTGTGCATCTTGCGGAACAACCAGCACACTACCTTGACGAAAGACGTGCTTCGCCTCTGAAATCTGATGTTTGGCGCACTCCTGATCGCCGACCTTTGTGCTTCCACTGCGGTGAAGCGGACCATTTGTACCGCCAGTGTCCATACCGGCGCCTCGGGCTGCGCGGATTTTCAGTATATTCAGCGCCTCCTCGGTATGGCCAGCGACCCCGGGACATTGAGGACTACCTGGCTCAACAGCGCATGCCGCCGCCTTCTGGACGGCAGTCGCGCTCACCGTCGCCGAGGCGCTTTTCATCTTCGCCACAGCGCCATGCTGGCGCACGGTTCTCCAGTCCCCGCCGGGAAAACTAACGCAAGCGACCCTTGGAGGCGAGGTCGCTGGCAGTCGACGTGCTGAAGACCTCCGATCGACGCTAACAGTAAAGGGTGTAGATTCGACTGAGCGATATGTGCGGCTTTCTCTGGATATACCGGTGCTGATAGATGGCTATGCAGTAGGTGCTTTAGTTGATACCGGGGCTGACTATTCGATACTAAGCGGGAAAATGACCAGACAACTAAAGAAGGTAATCACGCCTTGGCATGGCTCCGTGATTCGAACGGCTGGTGGCCACACCGTCTCTCCGCTTGGAACCTGCACGAGTAGAGTTCGGGTCTGCGGTCATACTTTTGTAGGAAGTTTCCTTGTGCTCTGTGAATGTTCATGCGACGTTATTCTTGGTGTTGACTTCCTGCACGAATATGGAGCTGTCATTGATCTTCAAGAGAATCACATCACCTTCTCAGCCGACCGAGCAATCGACAAGCAGGACGACCAACAACGTACCGACGTTCTTCGTGTTTCTGCTGAAAGTATAACGCTTCCTCCAAGAGCCAGTGTTATTGTCGACGTCACATGCTGTGGATTGCGAAATGGTGAAGCGATTGCAGAAAGTAATTTTGAACACCTGCTGACTCAAGGTGTTTGTGTGGCTAGGAGTATCATACAGCTACGTGATGGCCGATCTCAACTGCTCGTTACAAATTTCAGCAACGAACACCGACACCTTTTTCGTGGCACTTCGTTAGCGTTTGCAGATGAATTAGGAACCATTCCCATCTGCTTCTCGTCGGAAGCAGTGGAGGCCGCCGATACGTCTCTAAACAATATCGATATTGATTCTAACCTCACACCAGAAAACCAGACAGCACTGCGGAAACTCTTGCTTGAATTCAAGTCATGCTTCGCTGCTTCCTCTAAGGTGCGCCAGACTTCGATCACTAGGCACAGAATCATCACTTACGACGACGCCCCGCCCAGTACACCAACAGCCTTACCGTGTGTCAGCGTAGGAACGAGAAGCCATTCGTACGCAAGTTCGAGAAATGCTTGACGACGGCGTCATCGAGCCTTCCAACAGTGCGTGGTCCTCTCCGGTCGTCCTAGTCAAGAAGAAAGACGGAACGCTACGTTTTTGCGTCGATTACCGGAAGCTGAACAGCGTGACTAAAAAGGACGTGTACCCGCTGCCACGCATCGACGACTCGTTAGACAGATTACGCCACGCCCACTATTTTTCCTCTTTGGATTTAAAAAGCGGGTACTGGCAGATTGAGGTTGACGAGCGAGACCGCGAGAAAACGGCATTTGTGACCCCTGATGGCCTGTATGAATTTCGAGTCCTTCCTTTTGGTTTGTGCTCAGCGCCCGCAACCTTCCAGCGAATGATGGACACTGTGCTTACTGGTCTGAAGTGGCAAACTTGTCTGGTATACCTTGATGATGTTGTTGTTTTTTCTGAAACCTTCCAGCAACACCTTCACCGCCTCAGGAGTGTGCTACAGGCTATTCAATCAGCAGATCTTACACTCAAACCGCAGAAGTGTCACTTTGGTTATGAAGAGCTCAAATTCCTTGGCCATGTAGTCAATGCGAATGGAGTACGACCCGACCCCGACAAACTTGCCGCTGTAGCCGCGTTTCCGCATCCTACAGACAAAAAGACTGTTCGGCGCTTTCTGGGTTTGTGCGCCTACTATCGACGATTTATTAGAGGGTTTTCGAAGATAGCGGAACCCTTGACTCGCCTTACACGCGACGACACACCGTTTGTATGGGCTACCGAACAACAGGCTGCTTTTGCCGAGCTACGACAGCGGATGCAATCAGCCCCTGTTCTTGCGCATTTTGACGAAGATGCTGACACAGAGGTGCACACTGACGCCAGTAACATCGGCCTCGGCGCAGTGCTCGTCCAGCATCAACACGGCAAAGAAAGAGTCATAGCTTATGCCAGCCGCTCACTGTCCCGTACCGAGGTGAATTACACGACCTCAGAAAAAGAGTGTCTCGCAGTAGTGTGGGCGATCACCAAGTTTCGTCCGTACCTCTATGGTCGTCCATTTAAAGTGGTGACGGATCACCATGCCCTCTGCTGGTTGGTAAACATTCGTGATCCCTCTGGACGACTGGCCCGATGGAGCTTGCGTCTACAGGAATTTGATGTTACCATCGTATATAAGTCTGGACGGAAGCATGAAGACGCTGATACGCTGTCACGTGCACCCATACCTTTAGTCAATCAAGAAGAAGAGGACGATGACGGTTTCCTGGGCGCCCTTAGCTCATCTGACTTGAGCAGACGCCAGCGAGAGGATGAAGAGATTCGACCGCTCATCGACTATCTGGAGGGTCATAGCGCCGTTATACCTCGCCATCTATCTCGCGTCGTGACATCTTTCTGCCTCCGAGATAATGTCCTGTACAAAAAAAAACGCCCGTCCTACGAGCCGCGCTTACCTCCTCGTCGTTCCGAAGGACATGCGGGATGAAGTCCTCTCTGCGTGTCATGACGAGCCCACATCTGGTCATCTAGGTTACTCGCGAACGCTCGCCAGAGTAAGTGAGGCGTACTACTGGCCCGGACTTTCTGCAAGCGTGAAGCAGTACGTTAAAAGCTGTCGCGAATGCCAGCGTCGAAAGTCGCCACCAAGCAAGCCGGCTGGATTACTTCAGCCAATTGATCCACCCCACAAGCCATTTGACCAAGTTGGCATGGACATTCTCGGCCCATTTCCTTTATCGTCTGACGGCAACAAATGGGTCATTGTTGAAACTGACTATTTGACCCGCTATGCTGAGACACAGGCGATACCACGAGCCACGGCTTCTGAGGTAGCACAGTTCTTCATGTGCCACATTGTTCTGCGCCACGGTGCTCCATCTACAGTGATAACCGACAGAGGAACAGCGTTCACTGCACAACTTATTGATGAAGTTTTTCGACTAAGTAACACTAGGCATCGAACGACGACTGCTTACCATCCGCAGAGCAATGGCTTAACCGAGCGACTAAATAAGACAGTCACAAACATGATCTCCATGTACATCGACGTCCAACACAAAAACATGGGATCGCATTTTGCCTTATGTGACGTTCGCTTATAACACCGCCGTTCAAGAAACAACCCGATTTACACCGTTTCGCCTTCTCTACGGCCGCGAAGTTCAGACGATGCTGGATGCGATGCTTCCTTGTGAAGGCGCCGATCAATTAACAACTGACGCAGAAGAATTTGCAGAGCGTGCCGAGGAAACTCGCCAGCTCGCCCGGCTACACATAGGTCAGCAGCAACAGGTTGATGCACGACGTTACAATATGCGTCACAATGACGTATCTTACAGACCGGGAGACCAAGTTTGGATTTGGACCCCTGTTCGACGCCGTGGCCTCTCCGAAAAGTTGCTCAGCAGATACTTCGGTCCGTATAAAGTATTGCGCCGCGTGAGCGACGTAAACTACGAAGTGGTTCCGGACGCTACGTCGTCACGATGGGTACAACGAAAACAACCGACCTCTGACATAGTTCACGTGGTGCGCATGAAGCCCTATTTTGCGCGTTCCTAAAAGACCACTTTTCCTGTGTGTTTTTTTTTATTTGTGCTCAGACAATTGCCTCATCATTGGTGAACTTATCGCGTCTAACATTTCATTATTGGTGCCTTTTTTTCATTGTTTAAACTACTTTGTTTTTTTTTTCAATAACTTTGCAGCATCTGGACGATGCTCTTTTTTTTTTGTTGTTGAGGGGGAATATTGCCACCTCTTTCTAGTAGTGGGTCGTATGCCAAAGTGAAGGCCCACACCACAGAGAAGAAAGAAGTGCACGTGGGCCCTCGTTCTGGCAAACAAGCCCAACCGACGCGCTTGGTTAGAGCCCTGTTGCTCAGACGTCAGTAAATCTTGTCGACACCCCCTGGAGTGACGTGACAATATAGATGATAACTGCACTATTGTTTACAACAAAAAAGCGCAAAAAGTTGTAGAATGAAGACAGTATAATAAAAAAGAAAGAAACCAATATTCAGATAGTGAGAAAAAATTCAACTAGAAAGTAGACACTAATAGCTATACCTTGATTTTGGGAGCCGACCTGACACCTGGCTTTGCCAAACCCGAATTATTTGGTATGTCATGGATTTATCCAGATTTGAAAATTACTTCTCGACCCGCTTTTTTTTAGTATCTGTTAAGTGGGCTTTATGTTGAAAAACGTTTAGAGTCTTGAATAAAATACACACCGCATCGAATGAATCTCTGTGGCAATTTCCCAAAACTACAATCATTATGGAAGTAACAATCTCTTCTTCGAAAAGTGAAGCCGACAAAACGTGCGCACGAGCTCGGCCGACTAGTCGCT
Organism: Rhipicephalus annulatus; assembly: GCA_013436015.1. Taxonomy (NCBI): domain Eukaryota; kingdom Metazoa; phylum Arthropoda; class Arachnida; order Ixodida; family Ixodidae; genus Rhipicephalus; species Rhipicephalus annulatus. Next base: position 59,333 of record WOVY01005742.1, read on the forward strand.
TTGTATGGCTACGTGCAGATGGCTGCTAGTGTAGCCCCGCTGAAGACGGCGCCGCACGACTGCTCCAGCGCTAACGACCACGCTTCTCGCCTGCGCACGCTGAGGACCATCGGCGGAGACGCGATCTACCTGGTGTTCGTCGTGTTCTGGCTACTGCGATGGCTCTGCATGAGTGAGTTCACCGTGGCGGTGTTCGTTTTCAGCGGTTGCCCCAGCGCTCGCCACGAAGAGCGCCACTACGGTCACATCTCAGTGACCAGTGGCAGCTCCGACGCAATGGCAGCGTGCAGTGGGGACCCTGACGCGAATCTGCTCATACGACAGAAACAATACCACAAGTGGGCCTACGACTTCATTTCCAAGGCAGTCAAGTATGACGAGCTGGCCATTGACCTCTACCGCAAGGGTATCGAGGAACTACACAAAGGCATCACAAACAACTTCGCTCAAAGAAAAGGTCCTTCATGGGAGTGGGCGCACAGGCTTACTGATAAGATGAAGATGAACCTCAATATGTGCAAAGACATGCTCGACTTCTTACAGAGCAAGTTCAAGATGGAAAATCTCGGCGATGATTTGCTCTGGCACGCGAGCGTGGCCCGGCCTCAGGCCAACCAGAATCACCGAACATGTCAGAAGGCGGCACCCGGTCACGACGCAGCCCTAATACTGGGCGGTCCCACGTGGCTAAAGATGGCCGAAAATAGCTGTCATGGCAGCCAAGTGAACGAGAGATCACCACCTCTGCCGCCGCGTATTGGTGTTACGCTGAAGAACCAGATCGCAATAGCATCGCGGCTGGGAGTGGCGATGCAGACCGTCGCCCTACGTTCCCAGACACTAATTGGGAACACAACGGTTGGAGGTGCTTGGATGACGGACGAGTCCTGGTCATGGGTTTCTCAGCCAGCCGCCAATGAAGCTGGACCAATGCCAACGGCAGCGAGGCCGTGGCTATCCAGTAGTAACTAATCGCACAGCAGCCCAAGGGTCGACAGCCACCTGCTGCATCAGCACGACCCGACTCCCGAGGAGGATCCTTCCGTGGCGGTAGCGAAGGAAGGCGGGTGTCGACACTAAAGGGCGTGAGGTCGCGATTCGCCCACATTCTCGACGAGGTCGTAGACAGTGGGCCTGAGGTGCTTTCCTGTGACATTGTTAGCTAAGAAGTGACTAAGCATGCACTAAGTGATATGGTGATGCTGCCTACACACAGGGCAGAGCGCTTCACAAGTCTTTGAGCACTGTCCAAGGGCCTGTTACTCTTTGAGCCACAAGGTAACGCGAAGACGATGCTTGTGATGGCAGTTGCCTATGAATCCCACTCTACGTTCTTGAACATCAGCGTGGCTTCGCTAACTCCGAAATACGTTAGTGATGGAGAGAAGCTGGTTAGTGCTTTAGTCACTGTTGCAAGAGAAATGCAGCCTAGCTTCTTTTTATTGACGTATGGTAGAATAAATACTAGTACTGGTGTTTTTTACTTATTTACGTTTATCCCTTTTCGTGCGAGAGTGCTTGAATAAATATAACCTATTTCCGTATTTTATAGGTTATTTTATTACATTTAATTTCATGTTTCTTTTTGCTTAGTTATTGTTATGAGAGTGAAATGTGTGTTAATTCGGTTGCGAATTCTGTATCGATTCCCACAAAAATGTAAGAGAAGTATCGGGATGCACACGTATAATAATAAATGAGACAGCCTGTGCCGGGTGCACATGGAGGTTTGGCATGTGAACGTGGATTTACGGAAGTGCACGTTAATATACATTAAAAATTGTGCGTCATAAAATTAATATATATAACCACTAAATTGATAATTCAAAATTAATGCGCTAAGTGCAATACGCTCAGTTTAACGTTTTTTTTGTAGAGAGCAATTTTTCATATTTACTGTGGAAATTGGTAATAAAAATAATTCAAAAGCGCTCATTAGAATGGAATCGTGTTCTTGCTCATATAGGGTGCTGTAGTCCCCAGAAGATGCCATTCTTTCATTTATGTCAGCGAATATGTCCGCTGTTTGTTTGCTTTTTCGGTTTTATTTAAGCTTGTGAACGGAATGAGTAATATTTCTTGATTATATAAATTATTCGACAGCTCTTGAAGCCATCAAGGTCATTCATTTCCGACAAAATGTTTTCACGCATTGCCACATTTCATTCAAGTTATTTAAGTGCGAAGCATTTCTTAGCGAAATTCGGCGACCTTGAACGTATCCATCCATCCATCCATCCATCCATCCATCCATCCATCCATCCATCCATCCATCCATCCATCCATCCATCCATCCATCCATCCATCCATACATCCATCCATTCATCCATCTATCTATCGATCTATCTATCTATCTATCTATCTATCTAAATATCTATCTGCCTACGACTTCTAACTTGCCGGCCGTTTCGATATAGTATCCATACGTAAATTAGTATAGCATAAGATGACTGTATGGCGAGCATAGTGACTAGTCATAACATGAAAATCATGAAATGCATGACATGAATGTTCTGAATCACAAATGATGATCTTGCACTTTTTTTTTGAAATGGGTTTTTTCACATCACACATTACAAAACTGGTATTGTATGACATGACTACATGGTGAACATAGCCCCGCCGCGGTGGTATAGTGGCTAAGGTACTCGGCTGCTGACCCGCAGGTCGCGGGTTCGAATCCCGGCTGCCGCGGCTGCATTTCCGATGGAGGCGGAAATGTTGTAGGCCCGTGTGCTCAGATTTGGGCGCACGTTAAAGAACCCCAGGTGGTCGAAATTTCCGGAGCCCTCCACTACAGCGTCTCTCATAATCATATGGTGGTTTTGAGACGTTAAACCCCACATATCAATCACTTACATGGTGAACATAAGTGACAGATGCTAACGTACAAACGATGACATGCATGTCATGTAACTCATCACCAAACGCCAAGCTTATGGTGCGCTTGCGCTCGTTTCGCAAGCTTAACATACATCGGATTAGGCATACCGGGACACCAATGAATGAAAAAGGCATATGACTGGTGTAAACATGATGATCTTGACATGCGTGTCATGTGAGAAAATAGCAACATACTGTACTCACGATGTGATCATGGGCGATTCGCTAGCTCCACATATACAAAATTTGGTATCACTTGACGTGAACAGACGACAAAGGTACGTCCAAACATGATAATCTTGTTGTGCGTGTCATGTAAATTATGAATTATTTCTACGCTCAAAGTGCCCTCGAGGCCATTTTGCTGGCTCCATATATAACAAGTTTGGTATCACGTGACGTTAATTGACGACAAAAATTGTTGAGACGTCTAAACATAATAGTCAAGACATGTAATGCTTGTACGGCATAATTGACGTCCGCCTCGTAACGTTGTGTTGATTTCAAAATGAAATATTAACCTTCCCTGTACGTGCTTCGCATATCATCGATTCCCACTGTACGTGCGATCTGCAATTTTCTACGAAATTGTTTTGTTCATACTATTTTTCGAATAAATCTAGAGAATTCGTCGCTTATTACCCTTAGAGGCATGGTAACTTCGTCTCATCAGGAGTGGCATTACGAATATGAAATGGCTGTGTTCCAATTCTCAGGCAGCATAATAGACGGTTTACGTATACATATTGCCGTCTTGGTAGAGACGTGAGACAGGTTCGAACCAATTATTTGAACGCGTCACGGCCACAAATCTGGCCACAAAACAAATGCTGGAAATAAAATAGGTCGCTTTATGGGCTGAACTGCCAAATAAAACAACTTTATTGCCATGTAAACTCGAGAAATTTTTTTTGTATATATTTATTGCATTTTTATGTCACACAAAAAGCAGACAATTCTCGGCTATAGCGTGTTGCTGATGAAAAATGGACGACATCCAGCCACTGTCGAAAGACGAACAGCTGTTGCTTTGCATGATGACTAACTGCATGTGTTCTTCAAGTACAATGCTACAGTACGTTCTCTCACAGGGGAACCGAAAGGTAAGTATTTTCCAATGATGTGGTTTGCGGTTCGGGTCTGGAAGCTTGTCTATCGCTTCCGGGTGCGGTGTCGCGCAAAAGGCGGAGTTCAGTTCAGAGTCATCACGAGTGCGCTACAGGACGCACTGCGAAAGTCGTCGCCTAACGGGCCTAGAACTCCATGTGTGCTTTCGAAAGCGATGCGCATTTATCATCCTTTTTGTGGTGCCTGTTTAAGTGTTTTACAAGTGCGAAACCCACTCAACTATTTACAGGGAAGGCCTGTGATCACTGCGCAGTGTGAAGAATAAAGGAGAATATTGATAATTACCATTTTACGTATTGCGAGGGATAGAAAGCTAAGAACCTTAAGATTAGGATATTCTGAAATATTGCGTAAGTTAGGTAGCCCAATGTCGCGGACTGCAAAGTAATGATCCCGCCATGAACAAGCAGTTCCTCAGTTGCCCAGGTTCAAGCAGACCTAAGACAACAAAACTGACAGATGCCTCGATAGAACAATAATCGAAGGGTTGTATGGAGGCAATAAAGTAATTTATACAGTCTACTTACGAGAACGAATCTTAATTAAAGCGTATGTTAATGGCAATTACACTTCTTAATTTCAGACACGAGGCTCGTAGTGCTACCTTTTAAGAAGTTCGCCGCTGCTAGAATGCCTGCACCACGGTGAGAGTACAGCATTCAAGTGACACTTCAGGGTGACGAAGGGGATGTTCTGGAGCCTGATGGCACTCCTGTGGGAACACAGTAATGCCAGAACACACAGATGGTGTTAGTAGCTGTACCTTTCGTTTTTCTTTTGTGGTTAGGTTGCGGAACTCTTTTCCGAGTCATGGCAGCGTGCTTCATTGTCCCAAGAACCACAACCTTCCGAATGTTCATGAGTATTTTGTAAATTATGGTGAAAAATTATGGTGGGCGTGGCTCCATGCAGGTCCCAATTTGAATTTTCTTCTATAAGCCCGAGATAGCCAGGTACTGATAAAATACATTTAATGCTAAATTCATATTTCAGAACGTGCTTTCCATGCCATGTCATGATCACAGCTACTTTGCCACCTCTAAAAAACGAATGATAATACTAGTTTGTACAGTAATTAAATCAGAACAGTCTCACCAACGAAACCGAGAGCACTGCTGCCTTTCTCTTTTTCCGAGAATGCCGCATGCAGTGAGCGAGCCTCGGTAGATGAATGATCAACAGGAGTGTGCGTGCTATATTCAACCATACAACCCGCATGACACTCGTACGTTAACCATTGCACATCTAACAGCAATTGTAGTGATAATCTACACATACGGTCACTGGCAGTTAAGTTTCGGTTTCGTTGGTAAATGCATATTTACTCTATAATGAATAGCAGAAGCCGCTTTTTGATGATCTCAGAACTGCAAAGAATTTTCAAAAAGAATGCCTTCAGTTTTATTTCTTGATCACGTGTCTCTAGTATTTAGAAGTTCATCATTCCATTATACTTATTTGTTTCAGCTATTGATTGTCTAAAATAAGATTGGGCGGCCGCACAGAAAATAAGTGTGAAATGAGCGCCCGAAAAATTCATCTTTTTGGTTTTTTTTTGGCACTTCCTTAAACAATTAGGTATCTAACCATACATTTATACACAAAAGACAGCGAACAACTCGAAAAATATTGAGGCCCTACAAAATCCTTGAAAAATGGGTGTCCTTGAAGCCAAAGTTTCGACAAACCAACTTGCCTTCATCAGTTGCCGCCATGACTAAGACAAATGCATTTGTCTTCTTCAACTGGGCTTCAATGACGCCCCCTAGTAAGTTTCCTCCTCCTCGACTAGCTTCTACACTAGCTAAGGAGGGAAGATGTTTCAGGTTCGGAATGGGTCCCCTCGATGACACAAGTGCAAGGTGGCAGCGCGAAGGAAGAGCCGTAGTCTGATGAAGAGACGCTTTGTTGCAGCTTCAGGCTACTGCCCAGTCCAAGACCGAGCCTCCGCTCTCTATTTCAGATTCAAACACTCTCGTTTCAACCCTCAGTTGAACAAGCAGTCTTCACACAATCCAATCACATGTTGTGACTCGCATCATCACAACCAATCGCACAAGCACTTTCATAATGGACACTGCATTGGTAAAAACCACGTCACCAAATATTGCACGCAAAGGGATAGTTTCTCTCTGTGTCACACTCTCTCCCATGCCAGGCCGTGCTGTCTACGTCGGCTGACTTCCATCGGCAACCGTTCTCACGCTCGAGCCCCGTCACTTCTCTCATTAATTGTTGCTTCGTAGAAGCCTCCCTAAGAGCGGTGGGTACACTGTTGGGCTCCGTACACTTACCAGGTGTGCATGCGACAGCGAGGCGCCCCGACATCCTAACAACAGCGGGGAAGATAATGCTCGTCTCCCTGCCGCCACTATGTCTGGGTCAGCCAAGTGGTCGCATCACCGTGTCATTCTCAATTGCACGCGTGTATGCCAACAATGGCTTAAACTCAGGCAGTGGCGCCTGACCTACCTCTTGCCAGACACATTTCCCAGCAAGCTTCCCCCTTCTAATCCCGAACGGTGGCGACCTTGACGGCTCCGCTCGTGGACTGTGTGAACGAAGAAGTCTCCTTTCTTTCCCATGCTCTGGGTCTTCCGCGTTCGCCATCGCGGAACCGATCGGCTTCGCTAGTTGACGGGTTGAGAACTGGCTACGCGCTATACATCAGCCGCACTATTTGCGCTGCACCCAACACGCTGGTAATTGGTGCCTCATACAAACTCCCCTATTCCAGGAATTGTAATCGCATATACGCAGGTCAGCCAAAAATTGTAATCAATCAACGGCAACTTACTGACAGCCTTGCTTCGCAGCGTTCCTTTTTTTTCCTCTGAAGGGGTGCCGTAACTCTTGCCTCTAAATATGAGGAGCCCAATTTATTCCTCCGTAACTGTAAAATTAGAAAAGTATTTTTACACTCATATACGCTTGTAACCAGTACTTTTATTCGTACTTCATCAAAGCGAAGGGTGAGGGGGAGGGCTCAGTCTGGCGCGGCCGCTGTTTCAGGTAACGAGTAGCAGGTAGCCACGCATTGCGGAGCGTCACTACAGCCGTCCCGTGATTACTGGATACCGGATTATAATCAAATGCTTCCTTGTTCCTTGAATTCTTATCGTGCGATTTTCATATATGAGCATAATTTTGAGCTTGAGAAGGGCTTTTATGGTGTTTTTATAATGCCTATGAATGCATATTTTGGATGTTCGTGCCTAAAGCCTATAGGAAACGTGCGGCACCTACAGGTGGCGCGCTAATGCAGTGCGCCAGTGCGCTGTCAGAGCCACGAGTGGCCACTTACTTGTTAACTGACGTGATACGCATTCTCGTCGCCCCTTCTGCTGCGCCCGCGTTCTGCGGACGTGCGTGCGCTGCGATGGCTACTGGTATTATTAAGCGCGTCCGGCTTCAAGAAAGTAAAGAGCGCAGGGTTTTCAGTGCCTCGAACGAAGAGAAAGGACGCAAATTATGCCGCAGTAGGCACGTTTTCGACGTGACTGAAGAGACCACAGTCGGACAGAGTATATTGAAAGGGAGGTGTGTGTGACAAGCCAACGTGAACCAGGAAGCATACGCCGTCATCATCGAGGTTTGTGCGAACGCTTTTTTCATCATTTTACCTGAATATTACCAAGCAAACGATGACATTAACGTGAGACAAGCGCTGTAGCGTGATGTTGTCTGGAGGGCAACTGAGTGCGATCGGCGCTATTACGTACAATCGCCTCCCGTCTCGCAATTAGTGATGCCACAATGATTGTTCAAACCTTACTTTGCTGCAGTTCATGTTTGTGGACGTTGCCCGGGCTGCATAAGTGATTGAGTAAATCTGTTACGTGTCATCTTTGCAAGTTATATCTAGCGTGAATGAATAATGGTCGCCTTTAGGCACGTATTAAACATTCTGAACTATGGTCGGCGTAACAGTAACGCACGTACAGCCAAGCGACGGCGTCCAGTAAATTGTATGGTCATCACCGTGAACTGCGAGATAACTGTTCCACGACGTTGCACAAATCGCGTGACTTTCCAGCTGCCTGTGCAACAGGCTGAAAGCTTCGCACCTTGTACTTTTTGTTGAACGCGGGAAAAGCCTACTGATCTCTCCTAGCGCGACCTCTTGTACTCATCGATCGCCAAAGTTTTGCGGTACATTGGCGGAAAAATAGCAGGAGCGTACGAAGCAGAAGCTGGATCCGTCGATGACTTTCCGCCAACAAAATGTGCACTGCAGACCCGAGACCACTTTGCCGGCTGCCACTCGGTTCCGTTTGCACTGTAAGAAGACCGGTTCGCTAGCGTGGGGCGTAAATTCAAACCGAACTAGCAACAACACGTTCTTCATAACCATGCACAAGATCACTTACTTCACATGGCGTATGCTGCGAATCCACCGTTCCCGCTAGTCTACGAGGCATTGTCGCCCCGGAAAACGGAAGAACTTTGTTCCAGGAGGGCATTTCTCGTAGCTATTAGCGCACTTGACGACGCAGCAATTCATGCGCGACATTGGAAAGCTCCTTGACCAGCGTGACACGGCTCGGCTCGTGAAGCGGCTGCTGCACGTATCACGCCACTTCGTTACGTTCCCTCCCGTGCAGCGGCGCCACCGGCTCAATGCACGTTCCCTGTAAGTGCATATAAATGCCTATTTTCAAAACTAGCGCCTATATGAGCGCGATTCATGCACGAATTTTGTTTTAGATCGCGGTGTGAAACCGTCATTCCTGTAAAAAAAGTAACATAGATATTTCCAATTACTATAGGGTTGAAACAAGACAAAACTGACATGCTGCAAGCGAGTGGAGGAGGAGCATGAGGAGTGCAAAAGACGCTATTTCTGCAGCCCTCAATGGAAGCATGTCTCAACGTCTGCAGAGGAAGCAAAAAAATAAAGGTGAGGTAATAAAATAAAAGTGACGTCTATGACCAAAGACACGACGACCACCATCTACAGACAGCTTTCCAGTGCCCTGAAGGAAATGAAGAACCACCCTGAAGACTTGGATGTTGCGTTGGAAAAGAAGAGCAGGTTATTTCTGACAGCCGCGGGCCGGTGGAGAACGAATGAAAGACCATAGAGTTTCTTTTATAAATGCTCTTGTTGATTCAGTCGTGGCGAAGGTCGCCAAATTGTTATACTATATACAGTGAAGCCTGAGACAAGCGCCGGCTTGTTACGATCAATGGTGTATTTAGCATACATTAACTGTGTGCTTGAATACGCTTGTTCCGTATAACAACCCTTGTCATATGTCTTTAAGTGACAAACATAAAAAATACAGAACAGGGCTTTATGGCTTGTTCTAAGCCTATACTAAAAATGACAGCTGTAAAAATATGAAAAATGAGCTACGATGTGAATTAGCACCATTATGTCGAAGTAAACAGTGGTTAAATCTCCTATGTGAAGCATTTCAAGGTAAAACTTGCATTTCAAAATCAATGTCCCTAAACAGTCCTCTTCGCGCAATGGTAATTAAGATGTTAGAATGTCGTGTCAGGCATAATTTTTCTATTAATTCGTTTTTTGTTAGTTTCATGACGAAATGAAACGGCTTAAAAAAGAACAAGGTGTGTTGTTTCAATAAAGGCGTGTTTTCTTCGCCATTGTAACCCACCTGCTGGAACGCCTTCGTGTAAAAAATTTGATGTGCACTGGCTTTTGATTTGTTTGTAATTTACTTTTTAAGCGTCTCTCTCTAGGTGGGATGATAAGTTGTTGTTAGACACTACAAGTTCTTGCGTGCCCATTGAAAAGCGTTCTATCATTGTGATTTTTCTCATTGGTTCACTATGAGCAGCCAAAGCTTGATACGAAAAAGCAAGCAAGAATCCCTTGCATCTCGTCTCATGTAGCCATCGCGAGCCTCATTCCTTCCCTGTTCTTTTCGATATTGGGGCTGGAGAATCACATCACGCATGCGTAGGCAAGGTTCCGCGCGCATGACGAGCCCAACCCTGCATGAGCACGAACGCTGTTGGTTGATCGATTGATTGATATGTTGGGTTTAACATCCCAAAACCACCATATGATTATGAGAGACGCCGTTGCGGAGGGCTCCGGAAATGTCTACCACCTGAAATTCTTTAACGTGCAACAAATCTGAGCACACAGGTCTACAACATTTCCCCTTCCATCGGAAATGCAGCTGCCGCAGCCGGGATTCGATCGCGCGACATGCGGGTCAGCAGCCGAATACCTTATCCTACTAGACGACCATGGCGGGGCACGTACGCCATTGATGCTGTGTCGTTTTGGCGTTCTTTGTTGTGTATTACCAGTTTCCGTGGAAAGTATCAGTCAGTGCTTGTACTTTAGGAGAGGCTGGCAAGGATCATTTATTTTGACTGCAACTACACCACACCTAGTCGCAAACTACTGGTCAGAGACAGCGCACCACACACAAGCTAAGCGTTGTCAGGGTTGGCGAACCAGTAGTAGTAGTAGTAGTAGTAGTAGTAGTAGTAGTAGCAGTAGTAGTAGTAATATTGTCACAAAGACACAGGCACACAGGTACAAAATAGGGCGTTTACTTTCGCAACCCAAGGGCCAGAAACGCGAACACCAGAGCACGCGCACACAGAACTACTTCGTTGTCCTCTTCAGAGGCTGGCTACTATAGTTGCCAGCCTACCTTGCGTCAATTCCCCCCTTTCAAGAGAGACCGTCCCGGTCGATTGACTGAGATGCTAGAGGTGGCCGTGAAAGAAAAAAAATGATCACGTCAATGAAAAAAAAAGCCCACGCTGTTGTGGATAATAAGGAAAAAGTTTGAAGTGTTCATAACTCGCGGGCGTGGTACGGTTTCATCCGTACCACATGGACTACTTCTGGACGTGGACGTCTTCGGTTTAAACTGGTGTCGGAGCTTTGGGGAACTACCTCGTAATTCACGTCACTGAGGCTGCGCACAACTTCGTAAGGGCCAAAGTAGCGCCGCAATAGCTTCTCCGAAAGCCCACGATGTCGAACTGGTGTCCACACCCATACATAGTCACCTGGTTGATAGTGGACGCTCCTTCGGCCTTGGTTGTAACGGCGAGCGTCGATATCTTGCTGCGCGCGAATGCGGTTCCGTGCAAGCTGGCGGGCTCCCTCGGCTTTCTCTACGAAGTCGTCAACGCTGTCATTTCCGCTGTTGTCCTGGTCTACGGGGAGCATAGCGTCTAACGGTGTTGTGACGCGACGGCCATAAACAAGCTCGAATGGTGTTAGGTCTGTGGTCTCTTGCGCAGCGGTGTTATAAGCAAACGTGACGTACGGCAAAATTTCATCCCACGTTTTGTGCTCTACATCAACATACATAGATAGCATGTCGGCCAATGTTTTGTTTAACGTCTCCGTCAAGCCGTTCGTTTGGGGATGATAAGCTGTTGTTTTCCGGTGGTTGGTGTGCGTTAGCTTGGTGACTTGTTGCAATAACTCTGCCGTAAATGCTGCTCCGCAATCAGTTATGAGAACAGCAGGTGCACCATGGCGCAAAACAATGTCGTGGACAAAAAATCTGGCGACTTCAACTGCAGTTCCCTTAGGCACAGCTTTGGTTTCTGCATAGCGAGTCAGATAGTCGGTCGCGACAATTATCCACTTATTTTCTGAGGATGACGTAGGGAAGGGACCAAGAAGATCCATTCCTACTTGCTGAAATGGTGCTCGAGGTGGATCTAAAGGTTGGAGGAAACCGGCGGGCTTTGCAGGTGGAACTTTACGCCTCTGACAGTCACGGCAGGTGCGGACATAGCGCTGAACGGACGAATACAGCTGTGGCCAGTAGTACTTCTGTCGGATGCGCGCTAATGTCCTAGCAAAGCCTAAGTGAACGGCCGAAGGATCGTCGTGGCACGCCTGCAAAACTTCCTCACGCAGTGTCATTGGAACGGCGAGGAGGAAAGTTTCCTGGCTGCTCTCAAGATTTCTCTTGTAGAGAACATTGTTCCGCAGGCAATACGTAGTCAAACCACGCGAGAGTCGGCGTGGGACGATAACGTCTTCTCCTTGAAGATGCTGGATGACAGGAAGTAGCTCAGTGTCCTCACGTTGAAGCTCAGCCATCCGCACCATATCGACGATGCCAAGAAACGGTAAATCTTGTTCAGTGTCAGATGACGTCGGGGAAATAGGAGCACGAGACAGGCAGTCAGCATCTGTATGCTTATGTCCTGATCGGTAGACCACCGTTATGTCGTACTCTTGAAGCCGGAGGCTCCAGCGGGCGAGGCGGCCTGATGGATCCCGTAGATTGGCAAGCCAACAGAGCGAATGGTGGTCACTGACCGCTCAAAATGGCCGATCGTATAAGTAGGGTCGAAACTTGCTAATCGCCCAAACGACTGCTAGGCACTCTTTTTCGGTAGTAGAGTAATTAGCCTCTGCTTTTGTGAGACTGCGGCTCGCGTAAGCGATCACACGCTCTGCGCCGTTCTGCCTTTGAACTAGAATGGCTCCGATTCCCACGTTGCTGGCGTCTGTGTGGATCTCGGTGTCGGCTGTGTCGTCAAAATGAGCCAGCACTGGAGCTGTCTGCAGTCGATTGCGCAGCTCTACGAAGGCTTGTTGTTGTTCTTCCGTCCATACGAAAGGTACATCTGGCCGTGTCAGTCTTGTAAGAGGTTCCGCAATTTTCGAAAATCGTTCGACAAAACGGCGGTAGTACGCACAGAGTCCGAGGAATCGCTGAACAGCCTTCTTGTCTCCAGGAACGAGGGAAATCGGCAACAGCAGCCAACTTCTCCGGATCTGGTCGAACACCCCCCGGGCTAACCACGTGGCCGAGAAACTTGAGTTCCTGATAGCCGAAGTAGCACTTTTCGGGCTTGATGGTAAGGTTCGCTCTCCTTATTGCAGTGAGGACACTTTTAAGCCTTGAAAGATGCTCGTCAAATGTGGTTGAAAACACAACTACATCATCCAAGTATACAAGACACGTCTGCCACTTTAGTCCAGCTAGTACAGTATCCATCATGCGTTGAAACGTGGCGGGAGCGGAACAGAGACCGAAAGGCAGCACTTTGAATTCGTAGAGCCCGTCAGGCGTCACGAACGCGGTTTTCTCACGGTCGCCCTCGTCAACTTCAATTTGCCAGTACCCTGACTTGAGATCTAGTGATGTGAAGAACTGGGCGTGGCGTAGACGGTCTAAGGCGTCATCAATCCGTGGCAGGGGGTAAACGTCGCGTTTCGTGACTTTGTTAAGCCGTCGATAGTCGACGCAGAAGCGTAGTGTGTTGTCTTTTTTCTTTACTAAGACAACAGGTGACGCCCACGGACTTGTCGAGGGTTGGATGACGTCATCATTCAGCATTTCTTGAACTTGACGCCTAATCACCTCTCTTTCCTTCGGGGACACACGGTATGGATGTTGGCGAAGAGGCCGCGCCGACTCCTCGGTAACAATGCGGTGTTTTGTAACGGTGGTACGCTGAACTTTCGATGCTGTGGAGAAGCAGTCCGAGAATTCCCTCACAAGGTTTAGCAGGCGCTCTTTTCGTGAATCTGACAAGTCTGGATTAAGGTGAATGCAGGCTTCCCAGGTCAGCTACAAGCTTTTGCATGCGGTGAAGTCGTATCCAATGTGCCGATATCAAAAAAGTCGGCGATTTCACTGAGGAAAGCGACAGTGGTCCCTCTAGGAAACGTGCTGAAACTCATTGCTGAAGTTGGTCAGCAGAACTCGAGAGCGTTTATTCTCTAACCGAACAAGGCATCGGGCTATGCATATGTTTCGTTTGAGAAGCAGCGGAATATTTGCTTCAGCGATACCTTCATAGTCGTTGAATTCGTCAAAAACGTCGCAGGCTACCAAGGTGAACACGCTACTCTTCGGCGGTAACGTGACGTCATCGTCAACAATTCTCAAAGCATTGACGTAACTGCCGTGAGGGTTGCACGCTAAAGCGTGTGCCGTAGAAAACGTCACTTGCGACTGTTGCAAATCAATCACGGCTCCATTATCACGCAGAAAGTCCAGTCCGAGAATTAGGTCCCTCGAGCAACTCGGCAGTATTACAAAATCTCCGAGATACGTAAATCCGTGAATACTGACTCGCGCTGTGCACCGCCCCACCGGAGTAAGAAGATGACCTCCTGCCGTACGTATCTGCGACCCAGCCCACTGGGTAGAAACCTTCTTAAGCCTGCAGGCAAGACCCATGCTCATAACGGAAGTGTACTGCTCCAGTGTCAATTAGCGCCATTACTTCTTCGTCGTCCACAGTTACCGCAATGTTTGATGTCACCACCCTTCGCATCACGTTTGACTGCGTCTGTACATCTTTTTGCTGCTGTCGCTGTCGTCGTAGTGGAGGATCTTCCGTAGAGTCAGCGTCAGCGGCTTCACCTCCGGAGGTCGCTGAACTCAGTTTTCCCGACTTGCAGGACTGAGTGAACGGCGTCTTGGGGAGCCGCGTGAATAGGCTGGGCTCGGTGACCTGTAGCGAGCAGGCGACGACGAGCGAGGCTCTTGTGACCGATGTTCAATACTGCGACGATTCGAGATGAAACTCTCTATTTCTTGTGGTCGCTCGCCAGGTCAGTGGACAAGGGGCATTAGGCGAAAATCCACGGAGACCCACACGACGGTATGGACATGTTCGGTAGACGTGTCCGGCTTCCCCGCAGTGGAAACAAAGGGGCCTGTGGTCGGGTGTACGCCAGATGTCACTCTTTCTCGGTCTTGCTTCGGCGATAAACGGTGAGCTGCGAGGGCGGAAGCCTACCTCCATTTGCTGAGCGTGTCGCTCATTGGGGTAAAATACTCTGGTTGAACTGCACGATGGAGGACGTCGCACTGCTTCCGCGTAGCTCATCTCGACGCAGTGCCTCTGTTGTGGCACCTCGGATGGTTGGGGAGCGTGAACGGCTTGCCGTAGCTCGGCGCGTACCATCTCCGCAATGGAGAGCTGCTCTGCAGGTGAAGCAGTCACCTGCATCTTTTGTAGCTCTTCCTTAATGAGAGCTCTGATAAGCTCTCGCAACGCGCTGATGTCATTGCCGAGAGTGACAGAAGTGACCTCACTTGCGTTTACACCACGGTTATACTGCCTGGCACGCTGTTGAAGGGCCCTCTCTATGGCAGTGGCTTCCTCATGGAACTCCGCAAGTGTCGCAGGCGGGTTTCGAATAAGGCCGGCGAAAATCTCTTCTTTAACACCACGCATTATTGGGCGAACTTTCTTGGATTCGGACATAGAGGGCTCCGCACGCTTGAAAAGCCGATCCATGTCCTCTACGTAGGTCGTCACCCTTTCGTTAGGGCCTTGAACCCTTGCCTCTATAGCACGCTCCGCTGTCTCTTTCCTGTCCTCTCGGGCGAACGCCTTGAGGAACTGCCGTTGAAACTCATCCCATGACGTAAGCGCTGCTTCATGGTTCTCAAACCACGTTTTCGCGGAGTCCTCCAGGAAGCAGTACACATAGCGTAGCTTACGCTCTGGGGTCCAATCGTTGATGACGGCGACCCGGTTGAAATGCTCGAGCCAGTCGTCGGCATCTTCAAAAGCAGCTCCGTGAAATGTCTTCGGCGTCTTGGGCTGGTTGATAACCAGGTGCGCTGGTGCTGGCGCGGTGACGTTAGGCGGTGTTTGATTCATAATCCTCTGACGTTCTGGCAGCAAACCGTGCTGTGGCTCGAGTCCCTGGAGACGACGGCTGGAACGTACGTGCACAGGGGTAAGCTCGGCTGAGATACTCGATGGACTTGCGTCAGGGGTGCTCTCAGGGGACCGTATCATCTACCGTACCCAGCACTTCCACCAGAAAATGTCACAAAGACACAGGCACACAGGTACAAAATAGGGCGTTTACTTTTGCAACCCAAGGGCCAGAAACGCGAACACCAGAGCACGCGCACACAGAACTACTTCGTTGTCCTCTTCAGAGGCTGGCTACTATATTTGCCAGCCTACCTTGCGTCAATATAAGTAGTAGTAGTAGTAGTAGTAGTAGTAGTAGTAGTAGTGTTAGCAGTGGTAGCAGGTGTGGCTTTACGTTAAAAACCATGACATGAATAAGAGGAATGCCGTAGCGGAAGTATCCGCAAATTTTGACCAACTGACATCGCGCCATACACGGACATCTGCTTTTTGCCTCTATCTAGCTGTGACCACCGTGGCCACAATTGAACCCGCGGCATTGGGGTCAGCAGTGGAGCATCCTATGGTGACTGGTCCACCGACACGAACGCGACACGAGGGCCGATTAGTGAATAACATCTAGAGGCTAATAAAACTAAAATCAAATTATTAACAAGCTGAGATTCCGTTTGCATGTTTTATTATTTTTTCAGCTTTGATTCATTTTACTGATGATTAAAGGGCAGTGCAAAGACACAGGGAAAAGATAGCCATAAAGACAAAGAGCTATGTCTTTCATTGCCCTTTGTCTTTGCGCTTCCTTTCAAAATAAACGTTGGCAGATCCCGCCTACAGTGAGAATCGATGATATATATGTGAAGCACGAATGAGAAAGATTTATTGTCACTCTAAAGTCAGCAGAACATTACGCGTTGGAGATAAATGGTGCCGTACATGACTTCCGTGTCATGAATATCAGGTTTGGATGTGTCGTTTACCTTCGCTAACTATTCACGTCACGTGATACCAAATTTTGTATATGTGGAGCTAGCAAAACCCCCGTGAGAGCGTGGCATGTTGTCATGTTCCTACATAACAAGCGTCCTTCGTCCGTCGGCGTAGCCCGACGAAAACCGGCGCGAAATGCAACATGCTGCAATTCGCGCCGATGCGTTACCCAGACAAAAACAAAACTGCGTCTTCCTCTTTTTGTGAAGGAGGGACGCCGGGCGCGCTGAAACGCGTATGCGTCAAAGCAACGCAATGCGCGCCTGCGAGTATAAAGCAGGACCGGCGCCTGGCGTGGCAACGTCGGTGTGACGCCACGAAATGAACGCTGGTGAGCACGCGCATCGCGTCACGTCGAAATGTATTGGCGCCTTCCCTGTGGCATGCAGTCTTGTTCTCATATGACACAAATCTCATTATTATCATGTTTCCATGAACTTCGTCATCCATTGACGTCACGTAATACCAAATTTGGCATATGTGAAGCTAGCGAAACGGGCTCGAGCGCATCATGAGTGTGGCTTGTCGTCATGTTGTTAAATGACACGCATGTCATCATTATCGTGTTTGTATGTGTCATTTAAATACCTTTTTCGTCCGTTCGCATCGTGTAAAACAGAGTTTGGTACATGTGAAGCTAGCGAAATGGCCGCGAGCGCATCATGAGCGTAGCATCTAGTCATCTTGTTACATTACACGCATCTCATTTTTATCATATTTGCACCAGTATCATACCTTCGTCATCCATTCACATCCCGTAATACCAAACTTGGTAGAAGTGAACCTAGCGAAATGGCCGCCAGCGCATCATGAACGTGGCATGTAGTCATGTTGTTACATGACACGCATCTCATTATTAGTATGTTTGCACCCTTCGCATACCTTCGTCATCCATTCACATATCGTGATACCAAATATGACATATGTGACGCTAGTGAAACGGCCGCGAGCACATGATGAGCATGGCATGTAGTCATGTTTTATCTGACACGCATATCATGATTTTCATGTTAGGGTCTGTCGCTTGTGTTTACCTTGCCATACCATACCATACCAGTATTGTCATATACCATACCAGTTTTGCAACTAGCCACGTGAACGAAACCACCGCAAGAGCTGCAAGACCAGGACATGTAAATAAAGACATTCATGACAAGCATTGAATAATTTTCATGTTATGAATGGTCGAATTGGTTCCTCATGTGGTCATGTAATGCCATACTAAGTTTGGTATCAATACCAATAACGAAATGGCCAGGAGAGCTAAAAGTCGTAGGCAGCTAAATAGATAGATAGATAGATAGATAGATAGATAGATAGATAGATAGATAGATGGATAGATAGATAGATAGATAGATATAAATGGACAGATAGATAGATAGATAGATAGATAGATAGATAGATAGATAGATAGCGAGATAGATAGATAGATAGATAGATAGATAGATAGATAGATAGATAGATAGATAGATAGATAGATAGACCGACAGATAGATAGATAGATAGATAGATAGATAGATAGATAGATAGATAGATAGATAGATAGATAGATAGATAGATAGATACGCTCAATGTCGTCGAAGTTTGCTGAGAAATGGTTCGCATTTAATACGAAGTAGCTAGCCGAAACAAAAGTACTCCTCATTCATGCTAGTCATTCATGTTTCTCACGAATTGCACTTGCCAAGAAGTGTAATGTCATGTGAAACGCTTCTAATCATGTAAACTTTAAAATGCAGGATATAATCAGGAGACGGGACATTTTTCGTCTATTTTTCCAGATAAAGCTACGATTTAACGAAGTTATGATGAAGAACGTATGGTATGCAGCGTCAGCCCACCCACTTCCCCGAAAACGGCGAAATTCGCAGTTTTACCAGCGCATGCGGCGAAGCGGGAGATCTCAACCGTAGCAGACGACGCACGCCTCCGGCAGTGTCTGTTTGTGCGCGCAACGCGCACTTCGTGACCCAAGAAGCACGGTCACGCACACCGTATTACCTGTATAATGAAGAAATGATGATAACCCCAGGGAACAACAAGAATCATCGCAGAGTAGGAGCCACGAGATCGGCTCTCGAGCTCCACCATCTTCATCGTCCTGTCGCTATCAATTTTTTCACCTGCCCGTTAGTTTCGCCTAATAAACCTGGTTACATTTGGTGGATCATGCTGGGTAACCACATCGCCTACACCCTGGAACTCCGATCCCACACCCTGCATTGGACCATGCAAGTTGACGCTTCCCAACAAACAGTACCTATCGCGGCCACTACTTGCCCCGGCCCGGTTTACCTGCGAGACCCCCCGATCTATGCAGGCACCGAAGACGAGGATGTTGAGGGCTAGCTGTAGTCATACGAGAAAGTCAGTAGACCCAACAAGTGGGATGACGCTGCTAAGTTGGGCGCTGTCAATTTTTATCTCACCAGCGTGACCAAGCTGTGGCATACGAACCACGAGACCGACTTTGCGAACTGGTTCACCTTCCAGGAGGCGATATGCGCTGTTTTTGGTCGCCCTGCCTTAAGGAAGCTACGCGCAGAACAACGTCTGCACACACGGGCTCAGAAGCCAGGTGAAACTTTCACCTTATATATAGAAAGTGTGATTGACCTTTGCCGGCCCGTCGATGCTTCCATGAGTGAGAGTGCAAAGATACAGCACATTATGAAGGGCGTCGGCGTTGATGTTTTCCAGATGCTTCTCGCAAAGTTTCCTAGCACTGTGGCCGAATTAGTGACTTTGTGTAAGAGCTATTATGAATTTCGGAGGCAACGAACTCAGACGCGACGCTTAATCCAAACAATCCGACAGGTGACCGCACTGGACGTCTTGAGTGACCAGACAAACCTTCGCGCACAAATGAAAGACTTCGTGCGAGTAGTAGTGGCTCGGCAGCTTTCTCTACTGCCTTTTCCTCAACGCCAGGTGTCCTCTCAGCAACCCCTACTGCAACACCCACCACCGTTGGCCTCCATGCTCTGACATGTGGCCCACGAGCAGATCTCTAAGGCTATGCCGGTGCCCTTACAGCAGCCCCCTTCACCGCGCCTTTTACTTACGCGGGGGCACTAAAGCGGCAGCAGCTACACCAGCCCGCGCCGTTCCAAGGACTGCCGCATACCTGAACCCCGACTAAGCCGTCCACCGCCTGGGTTCCTCCCATTGCTACCACAGCCTCAACTCACCCGTCCGCCACATGGGCTGCTCTCCTCGTCGCCAATACTTGGAGACCGCATGATAAGCAACCCATCTGTTTTGCATGCGGTGGTCCTCGACATATCGCCCTATATTGCCATCGTCGCATGCCGGGATACACAGACGCCCGTACACGGAACAGCTTCATGTACCTTCCTCCTTCTCGTCTTTAAAATTCGGATCCTCACTCAAGGTCGTCTTCACTAGAATGTCCGCGTACCATGCCTGGTCGCTCATCTTCACCCCGTCGTCACTCCCTGTCACCAATGCGTCTTCGGCCAGCTCCTGAACACATGGGAACCTAACCGCCACAGTTCAGGAGGCAAGAACTTCGATGTCAAATTGCTCAAGTCCTCGGACATTGCCATCGAATATAGTCGAAGTTTTTGTAGAAGGTATCCGAGCATATGATCTCGTCGATACCAGTGCTGCCGTTGCCTTATTGACGCTAAAATTTGCTGCAAGCTCCTAAAAGTGACTACGCCTATTGATACGATGTCCTAGCAAACAGCGAATGGGGACCCGGTTCAGTCTGTAGCCGCCTGTACTGTCCGACTGATCATCGCAAATGACCACTACACTGTTGAGCTTATTGTCCTTTCGTCATGCTCACACGACATCATACTCGGATGGGATTTTTTGTCGAACCACGCCGTTATTGATTGTGAAAGATCGGAACTTGCACGTTTCCTGTTTTACGACCAACCAAGGAACCGCATTCAGCCCACCGCACACAAACTCGTCGTCAAAGAAACTACTGAAATTCCTCCAACAGCAGCTGTGTTGCTCCCCGTGTTCTCTGACAGTACTAGGGTTGAAGCAGCATTCGTTGAACCATAGCCTCTTTCTTAGTCGAAGATCACTTCTTCTGCCTTATTGAACCCTCTACATTTCTGTAGGAAACATTGCTCTTTGCCTCGTCAATCCCCTTCTATATCCCGTCGAACTGTTTTAAGGTGAATCTCTTGGACACGTGGAGGCCATTGAGAAAGAACAAATTTTTACCATGTCGCCAGATTGTTCGGGTGACTACGACGCCATCAGTGCCCTCAACCCTTCCTATGTACCACCTTCCAAGTTTTTCGATTCATCGATCGCCGATGGACTATCGCCATCTGAACGCTCTGACCTTCTTTGGCTGCTCTACCAGTTTCGTGAATCCTTTGACGTTGCTCAACCTATCTTTGGCCGAACTCCCAGTTTTTTTTTCACTGCATCGAGACAGGTTCCAACGTGCCAGTATGACAGCTACCATACAATGTTTTTGTCGCGAAACGTCAGGTTATCACCGAACAGGTTGACGATATGCTCAAGCGCGACGTTATCCGACTTTCCCAAAGTCCATGGGCATCACCTGTCGTTCTCTTTAAGAAAAAGGATGGTACAATCGCTTCTGCGTTGATTACAGGTGCCTTAAATGAGATCACTCACAAAGACGTATACCCTTTGCCCACGATTTATGACGAACTTGATTGCTTACAAGGTGCCGAGTTTTTTTTTTCGTCGTTATATTTGCGTTCGGGGTATTGGCAGGTGCCCTTAGCAGATGCCGACCGTCCAAAACAGCCTTCGTGACACCGAACGGGCTTTGTGAATTCAATGTCATGCCCTTCGGCCTCTCCAATGAGCCGGCCACATTCGAACGCATGATGGACTTGGTTCGGCGGGGTTCGAACTGAAACATATGTCTCTTCTACCTCGACAATATCGTCGTCTTCGCACCCGATTTCGCAACACATCTTGTACGCCTGAAATATGTCCACACGTGTCTGAAGAATGCGCAGCTCCAACTGAATCTCGAGAAACGCCACTTCGCCACTCGGAAGCTAACCATTCTCGGTCACGTCAAATCAAACGATGGCGTTCTTCCCAACCCGGCTAAACTAGGCGCTGTCGCTGAATTTCCCAAACCGACGACTATAAAACAGTTACGCAGCTTCGTAGGATTGTGCTCTTACTTTCGTCGGTTTCTGCGCAACGTTGCCTCCTTAATTACCCCTTTAACCCAAATTTTAAGCAGTGCCAACGACATCTCGTCATGGTCTTCCGAGTGTGATCACGCATATATCACTCTTCGCCGTTTCTGACATCACCGCCTATATTGCGCCACTAAGAACCCATGCCTGCAAGTGAAATCCATACAGACGCCAGCGGTGTTGGTCTCGGTGCAGTTCTCGCACAGCACAAGCATGGATCTCCTGAGTATGCCGTCTCCAACGCCAGCAAAAAGCTCAACAAGGCTGAGTTAAATGCAGTGGTACCAAAAAAGACTGATTAGCCATAATTTGAGCGATTGTCAAGTTTCGCCCATATTTATATGGCCGCATGCTTGCTGTAGTTACAGACCACCATGCCTTATGTTGCTTGTCGTCGCTGAAGGATTGATCAAGTTAATTGTCTTGCTCGTTGGGCTCTGCGACTTCAAGAGTATGACATCCGCGTCGTGTATCGTTCCGGCCGCCAACGTGCGGATGCTGATGCGCTCTCGCGATCACCACTGTCCACTGAGGCTGCCTCTATGTCTTCTATACAACACGTGCTGTCTGCTCTTGTCATCGACACAATATCCTCTGCACAGCGCAACGATCCATGGATAACTTACCTTCTGAACGTTTTATCTGGGGTACCGACCCTTCCAACCACTCGAGCAATGTGACGCCACGCTTCGCACTTCACCATTTGAGGTGGCCTCTTGTACCGGCGCAATTACACACCAGACGGCAGGAAGTGACTGCTCGTTATTCTCCGAAAGCTGCGCTCTACAATCTGTGCATCATTTCACTCCGACCCGCAATGCGCTCACGCCGGTCTCTTCAAGACCTACGAACGTTTAAGGAAGTGGTACAACTGGCGTGGGATGTTTACTTTTGTTCGACAGTTTATTCGCGGCTGCCACTGACTGTCAGTGACGGAAACAGCCACCGAATCCAGGAGCAGCTCCACAACAGCTACTTGCGTGCCCCGACCACCCATTCGATCGCGTCGGAATGGACCTGTATGGACCACTGCCAATGACCACAGTAGGTAACCGGTGGGCTATCGTTGCTGTAGATCACCTAACACGGTACGCCGAAACCACTGCTCTTCCTACGGCGACCACTCAGAACGTCGCAACTTTCATCATCCATCAGTTTGTGTTGCGTCACGGGCCTCCTCGCTAGCTCCTCAGTGACCGGGGCCGTTTAGTTCTATCCGACGTAATTCAAGCACTTTTTCGTCAGTGCCATATAGTACTCCGGATGAATACTGCTTAAAACCCTCACACGAATGGCCTGACTGAGTGGTTTAATCAGACCCTAGGTGACATGCTCGCGATGCATGTGGCATCCGACAAAACGAACTGGGACCTGGTTCTTCCGTTTGCGACCTACGCGTAAAACACCGCTACCCAAGTCACCACTAGGCTTTTCCCCATTCTTCCTTCTATACGAACGTCAAAAATCCAACAATCACACACAATTGACACTTTGCTGCCATACGCACCAGACGTGTCTGAGTGCACGACTATGCCGAAGCCGCCCGTCACACCGAAGAATGCCTCCAACTAGCGAAGCAGTTTACTACGGCTGACCAGCAACGCCAGAAAACGGCCCACAATGACCACCACTCTCCTGCCGCAAAGTTCACCCCTGGAACCATTGTATGGCTGTATCTACCACCCTGTGCACCTGGTTGGCTACAAAGCTAGTTTCACATTGTCATGGTTCATACCGCGTGGTAGAGCAGACGTCGCCCGTCAATTACGCCATTGAACCAGTAACGCCGCTCGGTAACCATCGCCGGCGTGGACACGATATTGTTCATGTAGACCACTTGACGCCGTTGTATTGCCAGGATGGCTTCATATTACTCGACGGGGGCAATTATAATGAAGAAATATTGACAACACCAGGGAACAACAAGCATCATCGCAGAGTAGGCGCCACGAGATCGGCGCTCGAGCTCCACCACCTTCCTCGTTCTGTCACTATCTCAAATATTCCACCTGCCCATTAGGTTCGCCCAATAAACCTCTTTACTCCTGTAACAGTGGCAGCAAATTAATTTGAAGGAGTCATTATGTATCGAACGACAACTTCCCCCCTCCCTCTTGAAAACACACACACATTGCATATACACGTTTACAAATTCTCACACACTTACGTTTTCGTTTCTCGCGTTGCGGTGCGCTTTATGAACACAAAAGAACAAACAGGAAGCCAGTAAGGCCCCGCCGCGGTGGTCTAGTGGCTAAGGTACTCGGCTGCTGACCCGCAGGGCGCGGTTTCGAATCCCGGCTGCGGCGGCTGCATTTCCGATGGAGGCGGAAATGTTGTAGGCCCGTGTGCTCAGATTTGGGTGCGCGTTAAAGCACCCCAGGTGGTCTAAATTTCCGGAGCCCTCCACTACGGCGTCTCTCATAATCATGTAGTGGTTTTGGGACGGTTAAACTCCACAAATCAATCAATTAAGGAAGCCAGTAAGGTACGTCAAAAACGCAGTACAGTGACGAAAATAATGTCGTCTTGCACCGTCTATTGAGCATGCACGTACTGCTTCAAATGTATTTTACGTTGAAAGCCCGGAAGTACAAACCAAAATAATTACTTGACCTTCTCATGGCTCATGTATATGCAGGCATTATGTCTTAGAGGTTTCCTATAGGATACGACTGTGAATAGAATGATAGAGCTGCAATACACGACGTCGTGGTACGTGGTTGTAGTACGACGCTGTCTTTTGCAACTATAGAAT
This sequence comes from Rhipicephalus annulatus, assembly GCA_013436015.1. NCBI lineage: Eukaryota > Metazoa > Arthropoda > Arachnida > Ixodida > Ixodidae > Rhipicephalus > Rhipicephalus annulatus. The sequence continues at coordinate 83,864 of WOVY01005742.1, forward strand.
TCTATAGAATTCTATGGAAGTCGACAAATCTACAATGAACGTTACAAAGTAAATCTCAAACAACACAATATTTAAATGAGTGTTTGAGTAGCACACTTCGTGATCTCAGCATACTGAGTCCGGCTGAAATTGCAGTTGGCCATAAAAAAACACTTAGCCGCAAAGTCAAGTCGCATCGCGACGACACCATTGGTTCCACATACCTATGCAACATTCAAGTTTTCCCTAAACAATGCATGCCCAATAACAACAATCAAATGGCATGTCACTGCATTTGGGTGGTACTGGATAACGGATTCTATGAGAATTTAATTCTAGACGTTTTGAAAGCCTTCTGCAGGACGTCCCAGAAAAGAATGGCCTCCCTACAAATAATAAAGCAATGTTCTAGTCTTTCCGGAACTTCAACGAGGTGGCAGTTAAAAGAAATATATCTTTGATGTTGAACCTGGTTTTTACAGGTATTTTCTGAATGCACTTTGTAAAAAATTGTCTTAGTTATTGGTGAAATAGACGTTTTTGTTACACGTACTAGTACGTGATGAGTGATATATAGTGAGCGGTAAAGTAGGCCGGAAAGAGCACATGCAGCAGAGCATATTATATGTCCTTTCTTGAGCTACATAACAAGTACTCATTGGATAATCTGTAAGAAAATGCACTGATTCGTATACTTCCCGCACAAACCCTTGGAGATATGGAGGTGACGCAAAAGGAGTAGGTACAACTAAGTTTGGTAAAACATCTGCGAAATCTACTTGCAAGATTGTTCGAAGAATTGGAAGAGCACGGTCACAAAAAATTTAAAATCACCACACCATTTGTTTAATAAACAGGTGTACCAAGCAAAGACTACCTGCGCAGACAGGTCTAAAATCATTGTCTCGGCTCATTGGTTCATAGGTTCATAATCCAAATAAAGGTAGCAAATATACTGTGAAGTGTCTGTATGCAGGCCCTTGAACAACAATTTATTTGCAGAGGTAATATATTTTTGTTGTAAGATACAGGTTGCATGCTTTAGTTCTGCCAAAGATAGAGAGGTTATTAGTAATAATCACAGAGCAGAGCGCATTAGAATGGGTACACGTTCTTTCCAATAAAGTGCACTTGATCAAAATGCATAAAATGGAACGCCTAGGTACTTTAGCAGAACACAAGGCCAATCGATACCCTGAAATGTGGTTGGTTTATATGTCCATGGGCCAAACTACAGTCGGCAAAGCTCATTCGTGCCCCTGAAAATACTCCTAATTCTCCGATTGTTGACACCACCATTTTTATACAAGAAAAATCATTGAGAAAGAACCCAAGTTCATGCGCATATAACAATACCTTCACCTCCTTCCCATTAGCACTGACTTCGTGGACTTTGTTAGATCCATTTAAACTAAAGTACAGTGGGTAGAATTAAAGAACAAAAAAAAATTGCCCGCTGCTTCCCTCGGGGGAACACTGAGGAGGATGCGGAGCATATAATTGGTTAACGGGGTGTTAAAGTGCGACTTACTTGCGTCGATGGCTAAATTGGTTAACGTGGTTGTGAAATGGGGTGTTAAATTGCGACTTACTTGGGTCGATGGCTAAATTGGTTAACGTGGTTGTAGGAGGGGGTGTTAAATGAATGAACACGTACACACGTATGCGAAAGGGCGGCGCTGGTCGAAGGGACGTCGATCATTGTGTTTGTGGATTCGTTGGAATTCATTTCACCGCGACCTTGGACGTCGACGCGCCGTACAAACCAACCGACGAGCGGCAACTGAGCGAGCGAGCGCCGACCTCGAGTATATATACAGCGCGACGGCGCATTGCACTGTCAGCTGTCGAATGTTCGAGAAGGGGGAGAAGCGCAACGGCGAATGCGAGCGCGTCAGCTGCCGATGTTCTCGAAGCGCGACGGCGCATGCGCGCGCGTCAGCTGCCGATGTTCTCGAAGCGTGACGGCGCATGCGCGCTACATTATACAGCTAGCGAATGTTCGTGAAGAGGAGAAGCGCACGCGGTGTGTAGAGGAGAAAGGGTGCACAGATGGTGGAGGAGTGAAGCGCGCGCGGTGTGTAGAGGAGGAAGGGATGCACAGATGGTGGAAGAAGGAGGAGGAAGCTTGCGGACGGCGCCGCACTACAAGCCTCGAGTATTAGATGCTCCGCATCTAAAACATTGATGACAACTAAGAGCCTTGTTTCACAGACGAGTCAAGAAAAACGGGTTTTGAAAGACAGCCATTAACAAGTGAACGGGTTGATCATTCAATGTTATAATGTTTCACACCTTAAATATACACACTTAGTCAGGTGCCAGATAACGAACGGCATATAAGCGGCGCGCTCCTGCATACTGACTTAAATCCTGTCTATAGGGAGTCCAGCAATAAAAAATACCCATTGCAGCCGCGCGGCGTGGATGTAACGCGTCTAGCCGGTAAGAGCAGAAGCATAAAAGAAAAAAAAATGGGGGGAGAGCCACCGTCTCTGTCGCACAAACCTGGCGCCAGAAATAGAACGGCAAGTTCTATTTCTTTTATACTGAATGGCCCACTAATAGATTCACAGTCTTCGACAGTTGAAGGAGATACAAATAAGAAAAACTGCTGTCACCCCATCTTTGTTTTCCTTTGAGAAGAGGCGCTGAACAAATCTTCGTAATAAGTATCAAATTCTGATAAAATTACCTTGCAATTATTGGCCAATAATCGTCCTGTGTAAAGGACTTGTAAGAACTTGATTTTATTTGCGATTTTCGTCGAGTAAGCCTTGACGTGTGGGCTTCTCTATATACAAAATACGAGTACTGCTGGATCGAAATCGGGTACCTCTGTAACGTAAAGCGTCATGCCTAGGGAGTTCGTTTTGGGCGTTAGCGATTAAGGCTGTATAGTGACCAGGGTCTCACGCTCAAATTCATAAAGCCATGCTGGTGCTTTGGACTTGTTCGCAAACTTGTCCTAGGCACCGTTGATGTCGGGAATTTAATCACGTCATTATAAGTAATAAAGCGTTTTAGAACAGCAAACAAAAAAACAGGCGTCACACAATGCATATAGCATAATGAGTGGGTCGTCTAATGTCCTAATCCATTACGAAAGCTTGTTTTTCATCACCTGATAAGTGTGGCGCATACCCACTTTAGGCATAATTCGTCATCGTCAGCCACTGCATGAACAACTGGCACAAAATTACTTCAAAGTGTTTATCGAATACAATGCTTCATAACGAAATGACTAAAATAAACAAAGCGAATGCTGCTATCATATACAGAAATAATAATATTAAGGCCATAGTCGGTACCCATCAAGTGTGCACAGCAGTTACCCATTCAGTGTTTAGAAAGGCTCTGAAAGCCCGCCCTTCTAACTTTCACTCTGTCTGTCCTGGGGACTTGTTCTAAAACTTTCCTTAGGCACGCTCGAAAATCAGGAAAGAATCGCGGTATTATGAGCAATAAAGCGTTTCAGAACATCAAAGGAAACAGCCAGGCATCACGCAATGAAAATAGAGTAAAAAGTGGGTCATCCAATTCCCATACCTAATACAAAAGCTTGTTTTTTATCACCTAATAACTTTGGCGCAAGCCCACTTCATTCCTCATCGTCGTCAAGTATATATACCGCATAAATACTTTACACAAAATTACTTGCAAGGGTTTAGTGGATAAAACGCTTCATAAAAATGGCGAAAATCGGCATAGTGAATGCTGCTACAGTGCCCGGAAATTATTAATATAAGGTCGCATTGGGCACCCAGCAAATTTGCTTGCAGTGTTTACACAACGATTGTTTGGAAAAGGCTATTAAAGGCCGCTTTTCTATCTTTCCCTCTGACTGTGCTGCGCCTTCCACGAAGGCCTGTCTTTTTTCTAACAAATGAAACGAGAGCGACCATAAATTCACAACACTCCTTCCGGTATGTACATACAATCACAAACTGCATAGGCACAACGTTACAAGATTCGATGGAGTATTGCAAACGTAAGGCATCAAATCAGCTGCGTAATTTTCTGTTATCAACGTTCTATTATTTTTCGAACTTGGTGCCTACGCTGCTTTTGGATATATATGCCTTAGGTCCCGCTTTCAATAAAATCGGCTATCTTCTGGCATACGTTTGTATTCCTTCGTGATGAAGCCTTTTTGATGCATTATTCACAATAAATAGAAGTAATAATTGAAATTAGTTCTACATTTTTGTTATCGACTGATAAACATTTATATAGATAACCCGCTGTATATTTATCTTACCTTTCCTTTTTGCGAACATAACCCCCGAGATTGTTTTACTGGTTTCAGGTGACGTAGTTTTCGAGTTTTTATATGGCTGACTACATAGTAAAGCTGTTGGAACGGCGAGACTGTTGTATATTGTTGTAGTACAGACTGTTGAATATTGACTAGATTATAAGACTGTTCCAACAGTTCATACTATTGTATATTGTTGCGCATAAGAACGAAGCAAATAAAGACCGGTGCCCATTCTTGCTGTCACGAGCATCTAAAACTTAATTATTACCTTAACAAAGCCCGACTCAAGGCTTCACCGCTGTGCATTTTTTGCAACAAAAGTGAAACAATTGATCATTTCTTCTTATTCTGTCGTCGCTATTCTTATCAGAAAAAAGATTTTAGTAGCCCCATTACAAAAGCTAGGAAGGCAAGTAAATCTACGAGTACTTTTATCACTTGGCGGCATTTCATTTGGGTACTGCCACAGGGATATATGCTCCACTGTGTTTCGTTAGATCAATGCAACTAACTAAAAGATTACCGTGCTAGTGAACGCTAACGTTTTCAGATCTTCAGATTATAATTCGTAGCGATGTCTCTCAGGAACAAGAGATAGTTTGGCCGCTTGCTCAGCAAACATTTTTGTTTAGAGGCAGTATTATGTCTAAATATTTTTGAGATTAGCTTTAATTCAATTTTAGGTTCATTTAAGTATCCTGCCGCACAAATCTTGGCTCGTCCCCCTGTGTGAGTGAGCTCCATCCATCTGTAGTCATTAGCATCAGCAGAAGGGAAATGACGAAGCTGAGAGATCCGACCTGTTTGCGTCCCGTCTTCTTTACGACATTTAATCAGTGATACCTGGTGGTAATCAATCAACGCTGCATCACAGATACTACTACAGAAGTACGGAACGAGGTTCAACACGTGTTTGAAGCTGCCGACGGCGCGACGGCACAAATGTTTCGCCAGTCGATAATCGCAGACGACCATCATTATGGAAGTAACATTCTCTTCTTCGAAAAGTGAAGCCGACAAAACGTGTGCACGAGTTCGGCCGACTAGTCGTTTGATATGGCTACTTGCAGATGGCTGCTAGTGTAGCCTCGCTGGAGACGGCGCCGCACGACTGCTCCAGCGCCAACGACCACGCTGCTCGACTGCGCACGCTGAGGACCCTCGGCGGAAACGTGGTCTACCAGGTGTTCCTCGTGTTCTGGCTACTTCGATGGCTCTGCATGAGGGAGTTCACCGTGGTGGTGTTCGTTTTCAGCGGTGGCCGAAGCGCTCACCACGAAGAGCGCCACTACGGTCAGCTCTAAGCGAACAGTGGCAGCTCCGACGCAATGGCGGCGTCTAGTGGGGACCCTGACGCGAATCTGCTCATACGACAGAAGTAATACAACAAGCGGGCCTTCGACTTCACCTCCGAGGCGGTCTAGTATGAAGAGTTGGGCCAATGACCTCTACCGCAAAGGTACCGAGGAACTACAGAAAGGCATCACCAATGACTTCGCTCAAAGAAAAGGTCCTTCATGGGAGTGGGCGCACAGGCTTACTGATAAGATGAAAGTGAACCTCGACATGACCAAAGACAGGCTCGACTTCCTAAAGAGCATTGTCAAGATAGAAAACCTCAGCGATGATTTCCTCAGCCATGCGAGCGTGGCCTGGCCTCCGGCCAACCAGAATCACCGAAAATGGCAGAAGGCGGCACCAGGCCACGACGCAGCCCCAATATTGGGTGGTCCCTCGTGGCTATAGATAGCCGAAAATGGTGGTCCTGGCAGCCAAGTGAATGACAGGTCGCCGCCTCTGCCACCACGTTCGGGTGTTAAGCTGAAGAACCAGGCCGCAATAGCATCGCGGCTGAGAGTTGCGATGCAGACAGTCGCCCCACGGTCCCAGACACTCCCTGGGATCAAAATGGATGCAGGTGCTTTGACGACAGACGAGTCCTCATTGTGGGTTTCTCAGCCAGCCGCCAATGAAGCTGGACTAACGCCAACAGCAGCGAGGCGGCGGCTCAACCTGCAGTAACCAAACGCACAGCAGCCCAAGGGTCGACAGCCACCTGCTCAACAGCACGGCCCGACTCCCGAGGAGGATCCTTCCGTGGCGGCAGCGAAGGAAGGCGGGTGTCGACACTAAAGGGCGTGGACTCGCGACTCGCCCATTTGATCCTTGACGAGATCATAGACGGTGGGCTGGGCCTGAGGTGCTTTTCAATGACATTGCTGGTGAAGAATTGACCAAGTAGGCACTCAGCGGAATGGTGAACCTGCTCACAGACAGGCCAGAGCTGTTTACAAGTCTTTGAGCACTGTCCAAGGACCTGTTGCTCTTTGGGCCACAAGGTAACGCGAAGACGATGCTGGCGATGGCAGTCGTCCATGAATGCCGCTCTATGTACTTGAATATCAGCGTAGCTTCGCAATCTCCGAAATACTGTAGTTATGTAGGGAGGATGGTTCGTGCGTTATTCGCCGTTCCACGAGAACTGCAGCCTAGCTTCTTTTTCTTTAGGTAGGGTAGAACAATTATTAGTTCTGGTGATTCTTCGTTATTTACGTTTATTCCTTTTTGTGCGAGACTGCTTGAATTAATAAAGGTATTTTTGTATTGTATAAGTGCCTTTACTACTTATATATTCATGTTTTTCTCTTGATTAGAAATTGTTATGATAGTGAATTTTGTGTTACTTTGGTTGTGAAATCTGTATCGATTCCAACAAAAATGTAAGACAAGTATCGAGTTACACACGTATAATATTAGGTCAGACAGCCTTTGGTGGGTGCACCTGAATGTTAGGCATGTGAATGTGAATATTCGAAGTGCACGTTAATATTACAGTACATTTTGTGCGTCATAAAAAGAGTAGATATAAGCAATAAAATGATAATGCAGAATCAATGAGCTCCGTGCAAAACGCTTGAATTAACTATTTTTGCAGAGAGTCATAATTTTGTATTTACTGTGGAAAATGGTAATAAGAATAATTCGATTCCAGTCATTGGACTGGAATCGTGTTCCTGCTTATATAGAGTGCTGTAGGCCGCAGAAGATGCCATTCTTTCATTTATGTCAGCAAAAATGTGCGTGTTTTTGTTTGATTTCTTGGTTTTAGTGAATCTTGTGAAAGGACTGAGTATAATTTCTTGATTATTTAAATTATTCGACAGTTCATGAAGCCATTAGGCTCATGCATTTCCGAAAAACTGTTTTCACGCACTGCTACAATTTACTCGTGGTGTTTAATGCGAAGCATTTCTCAGCGAACTTCCGCGACTTTGAGCGTATCTATCTATCTATCTATCTATCTATCTATCTATCTATCTATCTATCTATCTATCTATCTATCTATTCGCCTACGACTTCTCACTCTCCTGTCGTTTTGATATATTATTAATACCTAAGTTGGTATAGCAAAACAAGACTCTATGGCGAGAAGTGACTAGTCAAAACATGAAAATCATGAAATTTATGACATGATTGTCATGAGTCACAAATCATGGTTTCGCTCCTCATGCTATGGCTTCTTTCACATTACACAATACAAAACTGGTATTGTAAGACATGAATACATGGTGAACATAAGTGACAGATGCTAACGTACAAATGATGACATGCATGTCATGTAAGTCATGGCCAAACGCCATGCTTATAGTACGCTCGCGCTCGTTTCCCAAGCTCAACATATACCTAAATATCGTTACGGGACATCAATGGATGACAAAGGTATGTGAGTGGTGTAAACATGATAATCGTGACAACCGTGTCATGTAAAAATGGCAACATACCGTACTCACGATTGGATCGTGGTCATTTCGCTAGCTGCACATATACCAAATTCGTTATCACTTGACGTGAAAAGACGACCGAGGTAGATGGCACGTCCAAACTTGATAATCTTGGTGTGCGTGTCTTGTAAAACATGAATAAATTCTACTCTCATAGCGCCCTCGTGGCCATTTTCGCTGGCTCCACGTATACCAAGTTTGGTATCGCGTGACGTTCATTAGACGACGAAAATAATTGAGATGTTTAAACATAATAATCAAGGCTTATATTGCATGTACGGCATAATTGACGTCCGCCTCGTAACGTTGCGCTGATTTTAAAGTGACATATTAACCTTCCCCGTTCGTGCTTCGCACATCATTGATCCCCACTGCGCGTGGGATCTGCAATTTTTTACGTTAATTGTTTCGTTGATATCAATATATTATTTCTCAAATAAGACTGGAGAATTCGTCGCTTATTTCCCATAGAGGCATTTCTTACTTAGAAAAAAAAAAGCAATCTCATCAGGAACGGCGTTACGAATATCAATATGGCTGTGTTCCAGTTCTCAGACACCATTGTAGACAGTCTACGTATAGATATAGCCTTTTTCCTTGGGGACGTGAGACAGCTTCGAAGCGATTATTTGAACGCGTCACGGCCGCAAATATACGAGCCTTTGTAAGTTCCTCGCGTCGGTAAATGAAGGCTGAAAAAAGAAAACAAATACTGGAAATAAAATAGGACACTTTGTGGGCTGAACTGCCAAATAAAACCACTTTATTGATATTTCAACTCGAGAAAAGTTTCTTTTGTAATAATTATTTGCATTTTTATGTGGCACGAAAAGCAGACAATTCTACCCTATAGTGTGTTGCGGATGAAAAATGGATGACATCCAGCCACTGTCGGAAGACGAACAGCTCTTGCTTTGCATGATGTTTAACTGGATGTGTTCTTCAAATACAATGATACAGTACGTTCTCTCTCAGAAGAACCTAAAGGTAAGTATTTTCCAATGATGTGCTTTGATTTGATTGATATGTGGGGTTTAACGTTCCAAAACCACCACATGATTATGAGAGACGCCGTGGTGAAGAGCTTCGGAAATTTCGACCCTCTGAGGTAGTTTAACGTGCACCCAAAGCTGAGCACAAGGACCTACAACATTTCGCCTCCATCGGAATTCTAGCCGCCTCAGCCGGAATTTGGATCCCGCGACTTACGGGTCAGCAGCCGGGTACCTTAGCCACTAGACCACCGCGGCGGGGCACGTATGCCATTGATGTTGTGTCATTTTGGCGTTCAGTGTTTGTATTACCACCGTGGGAAGTATCAGTCAGAGCTTGTACTTTAGGAGAAGCTGTCAAGAATCACGTATTGTGACCGCGATTACACAAAACCACTTCGCTCCGCTGAAACTACGGTCAGAGACTGCACACCACAGACATGCTAAGCGTTGTCAGGGTTGGCGAAGCAGTAGTAGTAGTAGTAGCAGTAGTAGTAGTAGTAGTAGTAGTAGTTGTTGTTGTTGTTGTTGTAATAATAGTAGTAGCAGTGGTAGCAGGTGTGGCTTTGCGCAAAAAACCATGACATGAATAAGAGGAATGCCATAGCGGACGTATCCGCAAATTTCGACCAACTGACATCACGCCGTACACGAGCATCTGCTTTTTCGCCTCCATCTAGATGTGACCGCCGCGGCCACAATTGAACCCACGGCATTGAAGTCAGCAGTGGGGCATCCTATGGCGACTGGCCCTCTGAGACGGACGCGCGACACGAAGGCAGATCAGTGAATAGCATCGAGATGCTATTCAAACCAAAAATAAAAAATAATAACACGCTGAGATTCCGTTTGTATGTTTTATTATTTTTTTCAGCTTTGATTCATTTTACAGATTTTTGAAAGGGCAGTTCAAATACACAGGAAAAAATTAGCCATAGAGACAAAGAGCTCTGTCTTTCATTGCCCTTTAGCTGTGCGCTTCCCTTTCAAAATAAAAGTTGGCAAATCCCACCTACAGTGAGAATTGACAATATGCGAAGCACGAATGAGACAGGTTCATTGTCACTTTAAAGTCAGCAGAACGTTACGCGTTGAAGATAAATGATGCCGTATATGACTTCCGTGTCATGATTATCATGTTTGGATATGTCGTCTACTTTCGCCACCTATTCACGTCACGTGATACCAAATTTAGTGTATTGGGAGCTAGCGAAACGGCCGTGAGAGCGTGGCATGTTGTCATGTTCTTACATGACACGCGTGTCAAGATTGTCATGTTTGCACCAGTCATATACTTCCTTCATACGTTGGTGTCACGTAACATCAAAGTTGGTATATGTGGATCTAGCGAAGCTATTGTGGATCTAGCGAAATCTATCTATTTATCTATCTATCTATCTTTCTGTCTATCTATCTATCTATTTATCTGCCTACGACTTTTAACTCTCCTGCCATTTCGATATAATATTAATACCGGAATTGCTATAGCATAACATGACTGTATGGCCAGCATATTGACTAGGCATAACATGAAAATCATGAAATGTATGACATGAATGTGATGATTCACAAATCATAATCTTGCTGCTTTTGCGTTGGGTTCTTTCACATTACAGATTGATTGATTGATATCTGGGGTTTAACGTCCCAAAACCGTCATATGATTATGAGAGACGCCGTAGTGGAGGGCTCCGGAAATTTAGACCACCTAGGGTGCTTTAACGTGCACCCAAATCTGAGCACACGGGCCTACAACATTTCCGCCTCCATCGGAGATGCAGCCGCCGAAGCCGGGATTCAATCCCGCGACCTTCGGGTCAGTAGCCGAGTACCTTAGCCACTAGACCACCACGGCGGGGCCACATTACACATTGCGAAACTGGTATTGTATGACATGACTACATGGTGAACACAAGTGACAGATGCTAACGTCAAATAATGACATGCATGTCATGTAAGTCATGACCAAACGCCATGCTCAGAGTACGCTCGTGCTTAGCATATACCGAAATAGGCATTATGGGACATCAATGTATGATGAAGGTATATGAGGGGTGTAAACATGATAATCGTGACATGCGGTTCATGTAAGTAAATGGCAACATACCGTACTGACGATGTGCTCGTGGCCATTTCGCTAGCTCCACATATACCGAATTTGGTATCACTTGATATGAACAGACGACAAAGGTAAATGACACGTCCAAACATAATTATCTCCATATGGGTGTCATGTAAAGTATGAATAAATGCTACACTCAAACGCACTCGTTACCATTTTTCTGGCTCCACATATACCAACTTTGGTATCACGTGGCGTCAATTGATGACGAAAATAATTGAGATATCTAAACATAATAATCAACATAATAGTCGAAACTGATGAGTGTAGTAGCCTAGGCAGTGCAACTGTAAAAACAATAAAAAATGACAGAATGAAAAAAAAACTAGACAAACAGCAAACGTCATATTTTTGTCCTCCGGGCCATTAAAATATAGCCAATCTGGCATAATGTAGCCAAATCTGTCAACCCTGTTGGCACCCAGCATGCCCTACAGAACACAACCCGAAACTGAGCATCTGCACAACAAAAAGACAAGCAAGTGTAAACCACAAACATGTAAATACTTAAACGACAGCACAATACATTACGACACGCGATGCCCATTTGTCCATCCATCCATCCGTACATCCATCTGGCCGTCCGCCTATCTGTGCGTCCATACTAGTCGGCGACATCTGTTCTTTTCTGTTCTGTTTTAACTGTTTGCTGTAAAGGTGGAGGTGCGTATTGCCTCGGCTAATCCATATCACAAAGTTCTGCAGCGAAAAGTAAAATAATAATACAGAAAGGTACTCAAAAATTAACAATACGGAAAAGAAAAAAAAGCATAATAGCGCACTGAAACCAGTTCAAATATCATGCCAATACACAGTTTTCTTCGCACAGTTCACATAGTCATAAACTACTTACACGCACACCTTACTAATCTAGTGTCAGTATATACATGACCACATTTTATATAATACCCATCTCTGGCTGTCAGTCATAGGCGCTTGTCCAGTCCGGTCTCCACTAAAAAGTCTGTTAGGAAGATTATTGCCTTTTTCTGGAGATGCATCTCAGGCCATGGTCCAAGTAGCTTCTTTATTGTGAGGGGCCGTCTGTACCAAACTTGCTAATTTGTTTCTTAATTTTTCTCTTTCATTCGCGTATTTAACGCACTCCAAAAGAATATGGCGAACATTTCTTCTGCATGAGCACAATGACATTCCGGTTAGTTGGATCGATGTATCTTGTGCAGGAAGCTGTTTGTGTGTGCTACTTCCAATCTAAGTCGGTGGATCAATGTCTCTAGGTGTCGTGGGAAGTCTGTCGCTATGAAAAATTTTCTGTGTGGATCAACTTCATAAAGTACCGTTTCCTTTGATTTAGGGCTCTCAAAACACTTCTCCATCGAACAATAGTAAGCTCCTTGCGATATAAAATGTCAAATATCCGCCCCAGACATAGAGATTGCGAAATTCCGTCCTTCCTTCAATGCTGTCTTCGCGAGACTATCAGCATCTTCATTTTCCTTTATTCCAATGTGGCTGGGTATCCATTGGAATACGATTTTGTGACCCTGCGATGAGACATATTCCACAGTTTCTGCGATACATTGTGCTATTTCACCATTTTTGTAAGGTGATCTCACATTTCTGATTAGCATATACGCATACACTAAGCACTGGAAGTTGGCCGTGGTGAACCCAGACATACCCTCAAGCTCCTTGTCAATAACAAGTGAAGTCTCCTTTCGGTGGAGTCTCCTTTTCGTGACATCAACGTAGACTCTGAACCTACGACCTATGACCCTCGCGCCGTTATTCACTTCATGGATATGCAATGATTTTTCGTAGCGCTCTCTAAATAATTTACCAGTGTATGTTTGTGCCATTACTTGGTTGATTTATACCATCAATCACTTTCAATGCATTTCGCTTAACTACACTTCATCTTAACCCGACGTGGGTGTTGTATCAGAGGACGACTGTGTAAGGCTTTATAAAATTCAATATCTATCACTGCATCACCTATTGACGCTTCAAGATGATTGTGGTGTTTTTCAAAAGCAGTCATGAGATCTGGCATGGCACTCTGGTAAAAGCTTTATTGCCACACAGAAAACGGTGGTTCGATTCGTGCATGACGCTGACATTTTTTCTTAACATTCAATGGGTCAATGCAGCCGATGTCAGATTTTCCTTAACACTCAAGCGTTAAAATTAACCATGCGCGTTCTCGCCGTTTTTACAGAGAGATGAACAGTCAAAAACTTGAAACATATACGTCATAATTGCCAGCAGGTGGCTTGCCGACTAACTCGTAGGTGGCCCGCTGCCAGTACATGACGCTCATCGTCCCTAATTATTCTGTCTGCGGCATTCTTAATAGAGGCTCGCATCATTGCTTGCCTATCGTAAACATTGACATTCAGTTTGAGTAAACTACCAGATCTGACTTATCTAAGGCATTGTTTTTTTCTTTTTTTTGTAAGATACACCTTGTAGCGTTTTTGTGTAAACTCTTAACGCTGTACTTTAGCATCGGCACCTAGATTTTGTACATTTTTAGAATGGTATTGATTTTTTCTGGAATTCAGTCACCTAATCTTCAGAAATGACCTATATATGAGATATGAGAGAACATTTATATATGGAAATGTTAGTCTGCTTAAGTTTTGTTCAAACACAGTCTGACAGAGCCAGAGGATCTCCTGTGAGGCATGCCCGGATACTTTGGCCGCATCATACTGAAATGTGCTTCAGTTGAGTGTCGGAAATAATCTCATGACATACCTGACAGTGGAATCACGTTATATTTACACACGCACACACACACACAATCACACACACACACAAGTACACACGTACACACACACACACACAGACACACATACACACATACACACGTACACACACGCACACACACGCACGTTCACACACATACATACACACGCACACACGTACTCACACACACACGTACACACACACGTACGAACACAAACACAAGTACACATACACACGAGAACACACACGCACACACACACACACACGCACACCTACACATTTCTTAGGTACAAGATGTGTTGGGTCATTTGCGAACCCTGTAGGAACAGCATCGGGTTTCAGGTGGGGCTTCTCTCGGGCGATTTCATTCACGGACACCGTTCACCTTAATCTCGAAAAGTTGTTCGATTCTCTCACTCTCAAAATGTCGTTCTCAAACGACGGCCTTCGGCGGCAGCCTTCTGTCTGCCCTCTTGATCCTGCTTTCCCATTCTGCAAGCCGCGCTGGGTCCGTCAGTGCGGTGAACAAAGATACCCTTTCCTCGTTCGACCGACAACCGCTGCGACACAGAGGCACAAAACATGTCCTTTCTTAGTATTGCCCCTTAGCCTTAACATCTCAGTATCTTGCTGCTCACATCTGGCAAAATCAAACTTCACAATAGGACAAATAACAGCTGTCAAACGCTTATCTTACTCGTAGCGAGGCTTCGGCAGCAAATGGGCAAGAAAATTTCTTCGGACAATCAGGCACCCACTCGACTCGCAGCGCCGCTTGCGGCAAGTGAGTGCAGTCATCACTTGTCGGACCACCTTCCCTCGTACAAAATGCGCGCGCTCAGCACACTAGGTAGTATTTTTCTAGAAACTGCACTTCATGCAGCGTCGCATCACGACCGTTCCCTTAACGAAGGCGGACCGCCGGCTCCCGTTGATAAGCGCGCCTTTGTACTGTATTGCGATCGGGGTTTGCAGGCACTGGAAATTCGGGATAGAGATGTGAAGGCAGGAGTAGGTTTAACTTAGTAGATGGTTTTGATTTACAATATTCACATAGCATGAGCTTTCTGCCCCGAAGATCTCCATTGAGAAGCTCTACACTGCAAGGCTCTTTATCGAACAAGCACCGTTAACAAGCCCACAGCGGCCCGCAAGGCCTGTTATCAAACAGTCTCATTCCTCAGAACCCTAGATTGGGGACAAGGTCCATATTATACTTTCCAACAAAACGTCCCACAGCACACACGAGGGTCATTATGCCAACAGCGTGCCCCCAATCTACACACATACACTTGTACACAAACCAAACATGTGTGTGCTCCCGGGGATGCTGCCTCGTCCGGCGAATCTTGATTCCAGCGAGCGGGGTGAAATGAGTGTGGCATCTCGCCGCATGGGCCGACCACCCATGCTTTCTCAAATGGTGGTCGCCATCTAGGCGCCTCCAAGGTGTCATGTCTAGACATCTGGTACTGACTTTAGCGTCGGCGGCTCATCAGTCAGAGACGCTCGTCATGATGCCCTGATGTTTGTAATCGGCGGAAGATCAACAACATGGCTTTTACTAGAGCGCGAAGACACCACGTGCCGCATCTTTGCGCCGACCACAGGACAGCGGTGCTCCATCCAGTAATTGTATCCACGCAGCGCCCAGCAGAAGGAAACAGAATGGGCTTCTTGGCGCTGCTCCTTATCTTCACAAAAGTGAGGTGGCAGTCATCATTTTGTTCTGGCGACCGTGGCACAAGGGTGGCCCGCCAAACGCAACAGCTCATACACTGGCGGGAGATTCGCGACCTGAGAGTGACCACCCGTACAGGTTGCCCGAAGCATCATTGTTTGGGGGCGTCATCCCGGCCACTGCTGATGACGCAATACTGCAATCTTCAAACAACTATGGGCCTTTCCTCTCTGGAACTACTCAGAAATAGACAAAACCACAGGCACTAGAGAGCTCCCTGCCCGCAATGAGACACATCGAGTCCGAAAAATGATGTCAATATAACCTTTCAAAACAGTATAGCTGAAGCACAAAGCAGATATCAATGCATTTCTCTGAGCTCTCTCTGAAACTTCCATTTCGCGCACGAGATTTACCTTCCTAATAATCTGCTTTCAAGAAAATTACCTATCAAGTGATCCGCTGTCTATGGAACACATGTACACCA
The DNA here is from genome assembly GCA_013436015.1 of Rhipicephalus annulatus. Classification (NCBI taxonomy): domain Eukaryota; kingdom Metazoa; phylum Arthropoda; class Arachnida; order Ixodida; family Ixodidae; genus Rhipicephalus; species Rhipicephalus annulatus. Next base: position 99,880 of record WOVY01005742.1, read on the forward strand.
GCGTTAGAAATCCGTTTTATTTTACCAGTCCTCATACTCGTAAAATAAAGCATTTTGCTTCACGCTAACTTTTAGTCCCCAAACTTTTGTGCTGCCAAAGCTAGTCATCAATTTCCTTTGAGAAGACAAAAAAATAACTATCGCGTTGCATCTGCATCAAGACCATTCATATTACACGTCGGCAATCGCACGTCAGAGTGCGCCTGCGTGAATGAACTACTCATTAACTCTCTCTTGCGGTTACCAATCTCATAAAACATACACATTAACTTTCGAACTAACTTTCCTCAATTCCACCGGAGACACGCGAAGAAAAATAACAACAAAAAAACTTTCGCACGAATCCCCAGAAAGCCCACAAAAAATATCCTTGCGCCTCCGCACTCACTCAAAATCTGTCTAACGTTGCTCCTACTCGACAAACGCTCCTAGGCGTGTTGTTATGCAACCGCACAACACTTTCCTTTAAAAAAACATACAAACCTTAGAAAATAAAGAAAACATAGCACTTGTTACCTAAACTCTAGCTCACAGTCGAAATACAAAACACGCTCACAGGGCCAAACCAGCTCAATCAGTCCAAGCAAAAATTCACAAGAACGAACAAATCCGCTAAGGAGCCTTCCCAAACGCTTAGCGCTGTCACTCAATTTTGAGGCGAACGCATGGCGGTCGCGATCTAAGGAATTTTTGTGGATGGACGGAGAATGGAACAATTGCAAAAGCCGTTCGCGTCACTTCGGAGCCATCCTAAGCTCCTCGCTGGTGACCTGCCTTGTTCCCCTTGATCGGCTACTTTTTGCGAGCCAGCGAGCTTGCGCTCCTGTGTCCCATCAAACGTGCTGCGGATACAACTAAGAAAGTCTGGCGATCCCCTTCCTTTTTTTTTGTATTTTCACCAAACACGCTTTTCTTTTTCTTTTCGTTCGACGGCTCGGGCGCGTACAAATCAACTTCAGCGTGGCTGACAAATACCTTATTCTGTTTACTACGCCCCTTTTTTCTCTTTGCACTTTCACCCAACGAACTTTTCCTGTCCTTTTTGTCAGGGGGCTCGGACACACGCAAAGCAACTCCAGCGCCGACGACAAACGCCATATTCTATTGACTACCCTCGAACATTTCCTAACTTTCTTTAATCGGGCTGTGCTCCTTGTCCCAGTTTTTGCTTTACGATGCTGCTTCCGTTTACGCTTCTTCTCAAGGGGCCTCTCTGAGATTGCCACTCGCACCTATCGCTCTCCAGCACTCTTACTGGTTTCGTTAGTTATCTTTTCCGTGCAGTCTAAATTATTCGCGCAGAAATCATCTCCCTTACTCTCCAGACTGCCAGAAAGCTTAAGATGTCTCGTAACACTGCAGTTTTTTCTTCTGAAGAAGCTAGTTCACATTCCAGGGAGCTGCCCGCAACTGCATTGTCCTCACCCCTTTCTATTATCATTTCCGCTCCTGAATTCACCCCGGTGTCCCTGACAAGCGGGTCGAAATCCTCTTGGACATCGCATGCAGGAACCACTGTTGCGATACTCTCACGTGGACCAGGCTCACCTACCTGGGAGCAGTCCACAGCTATTCTACCCTGCGCTACTTCAATATATACTGTGGTCGCCTGACGCTGGTGTTCTTGCCTAGCGGGTCAAAATTTTCTTGGACTCCGCGGGGAGATTCCACATCGAAGCACCCTCACTTTGGTTCTGTGCCAGGTGGTCTACAGCTATCTTAGCTGTTTCAATAGAATTGTCTTGGCACAGCCCCTCGTTGGGCTTATTCTGACTTCTGTCGGCCTCTCCTCTTAGCGCAGCAACTTTCGCTGTTGTCAACCTCAGTTCATGCTTGAACCTACTACTGCCTTCACATGTACTAGCTTTTTCTGTAGCTCTGATTAGCACTGCACCTAACTGTTCCTTACAATTCTAGTGCGCTACCTGTACCAATTGACCACTCCTCTGCTTCACATTTAACCCGCGTTCTAGTATTTCACACTCGCGTTTGATCTTTTTCTTCTCCTCAGCAATTTTTGTATCGTCTGTCTTTGTTAGCCAATAATTGTCTTTTCTTTCTCGATTGACATACCGAATTGCATAAATAACGCTGTCTTGGCGACTTCGTATTTCTCGAACTCCTGATTAAAAAGGCGAGCTAGTAAACAGGTTGCATCTTTTGGAAGAACACATAACAAACCAACACACCAAAAGTCATAGTCTAGTCCTACCTCTGTGCAAACACACTCGAAAGACGAAAGAAAACTGTCGATTTCCTCGCCGACTTTCAATGCGCATAGTTTAGACAGCACTTGATGTACCCGCCCATGTTGACTTTCCCATTCATACTCGCGTTCTAATCTTTCATACTCCTTGTTTATTGCTTGCATCGTCTTCCTATGTTTTTCCTTTCTTTTCGGACTATGTACTTCCTCTTCTAGGTTTCTTTTCGTCTTCTGTCTCTCTTTCTCTCTTTTTCTATCGGTTCCTGTTGATTTAGGTATATATTCCCGAAGGGCTCAATATCGGCTTTGGTACTTTTCTTTCGAGAATTACTTCAAGGAGTTAACACGCATGCATATCATCGTCAAATTAATGGTCGAGATCCCAACAAACGTTTGGCTGGTTATCCCTCGTCATTCTCGTCAAATCCACGGCGAATACTTTGCTTTGGCTCAGCTGTGAATTAAACACAAACCCTACCAGCGTTTCGATTCTGGGTCTGGAGAAATTGAAGCCTGGCAAATGCCATAGCAGAGACCGTGAGCATTAACACAAGAGTAGCTCTACGTGGACAACCTCCCTCTATACCTATTCCCTATTTATTTTTTTTCCTCTGCACACCAACATCCAGTAGCTTTTCCCGCAACGTACCCTTACAACCACCGCAAAACTCACTTACGTACCTACTGAATTACGTAAGCTTTCTTGCTTAATCGTCTTGTTCAGATAATCACCAAGTGCTGCTCTGTGCTCAACTACAACACACAAAGTGGTTCTAAGAGAGAAAGGAAGAGAAAATTGATCCTCGTACTTTCAGCTTCGGCGAGCGACACCTCAACAGTAGCTCACAAGGGATGGGGGTTAGGAGGGATTAAAAGGATAGGAATAAAGGTGCAGAGAAAGAGAAAAAGCCTTGAGGTAAGCAAGAGAGCGATGACATATCGAGGGGATAGGAGAGATAGGAAAGATGTTGTCACGCTGGACCTAACATTTTTTTTTACTTTTACGTTCGGGTGTAATTTTTACAGCTTCTCTTGTTATGTCTAGATATACCACTGAACACTCTAACTATTCAAACGAAGCGCCTCACCAGCAAAGTGCATGACGTCAACTCCATGAGGGGTGGCTCGTGCGCCGCGTAGCGCAGCAGTCTCTGCCAAAAATTGACAGATCCCACATACGATAGGAATCGATGGCATGCAAAGCACGAACGGGGAAGGTTATGATGTCACATTAAAATCAGCACAACGTTACGAGGTAGACGTACTGGCCTTATATGTTCTGATTATTATGTTTCGACATCTCATTTACTTTTGTAGTCCATTAACGTCACGTGATACCAAACTTGGCGTAAGGGAAGCCAGCAAAATGGCCGTGGGGGTGCTATGAGTGTTGAATTCATTCTTGTTTACACGACACGCATATGAAGAATGTAGTAATTAGACGTGTCATTTACCTTTGTCGACTGTTCACATCAAGTAATACCGAACTTGGTATCTGTGGAGCAAATGAAATGGCCACGAGTAAATCGCGATTGTGGTATGTTACGTGGTTCTTACATGACACGCATCCCAAGGTTATCATGTTTACACCAGTCGCATACGTTCCTCATCCATTGACGTCCCGTAATGTCTAATTCCCCGCAGTGTTTCGGATTGGAATGGTCTGCCCGAGTTTATTTGCGAGGCAGACAATTTTGATGAAGCCCTTGAACGGCATCTGTCATGTTGAACATTGAATCGCTGAGACTTATTGTGAGAGTGTTGTATTGTATTGGTGCTGTTTTTTTTTTTTTTCATGACATGTGGTGTTAGTATTGTTAATCGATTATTTCTGTACTGTTCTCCTTGATTTTGTAAACCCACTCCTGCCTGGGCCATGGTGGCCTGCAGTATTGTGAAATAAATAAATAAATAAAAAAAAAAAATTCGGTATATGTTAAGCTTGCGAAACGAATGCGAGCGCACCATGAGCATGGTATTTTTTCATGACCTACATGACATGCATGCTATAGTTTTTACTTTAGCGTCAGTAACTTATGTTCCCCATGTAGTCATGCCTTACAATACCAGTTTTTCAATGTGTAATGTGAACGAAACTAATTCAAGAGCAGCAAGACCATGAATTGTGAATCCTGACATCTAAGACATACATGTCACGATTTTATTGTTACGACTAGTCACTGTGCTCGCCATACAGTAATGTTATGCTATATCAATTTAGAAATTGATACTATTATCGAAACAAACGAAGAGTTAGAAGTCTTAGATAGACAGTTTAATAATTGATAGTATTATCGAAACGAAGAGGGAGCTAGAAGTCTTAGGTGGATAGATAGATAGATAGATAGATAAATAGATAGATAGACAGATAGATAGATAGATAGATAGATAGATATATAGATAGATAGATAGATAGATAGATAGATAGATAGATAGATAGATAGATAGATAGATAGATAGATAGATAGATAGATAGATAGATAGATAGATAGATAGATAGATAGATAGATAGATAGATAGATAGATAGATAGATACGCCGAAACTCGCCGAAGATCGCGAAGAAATGCTTCGCACTTAAATAACATAAATGAAATGCAGCAGTGCATGAAAACATTTTGTCGGAAATGCATGAGCTTAATGGCTTTAATAACGTTCGAATAATTGAAATCTTCAAGAAATCATACTCAGTCCGTTCACAAGCTTCATTAAAACCGAGAAAGCAAACAAACACACGGAGATTTTCGGTGGCATAAATGAAAGCATGAAATCGTCTGGGGCCTACAGCACCATAATTGAGCAAGAATACAAGTCCAGTCCAAGAAGCGCTTTGGAAATATTTCATTACCATTTTCCCAAGTAAATAAGAAATTGTTGCTCCCTCCAAAGAATAGTTATTGGAAGCGCTCTGCACTGAGTGTAACGATTGTGATATCACATTTCGATGAGTATACACTTCAATTATACACGTCCACACGCCTAACCTCCATGTGCACCCGCCACAGGCTGTCGTACCCTAACAATATACGTGTGTCACCCAATACTTCTTTTACACTTTATATTTTTGCGCTGTTTTTTATTTCAGAAGTATGAACCACCAACTAGCCAAACTTTCGCCATTATTTCTTTTTTTAATATTTCCAGGAAACGATACACATTTCACAACCAAAGTAACAAACATTCATCATCATAACAATACCTAAGCAAGAGAGAAATTTCAATCAAAAGCATTAAAAAAAGTTATACAATACGACAATGGTTAATTATTCAAGCAGTCTCACATGAGAAGGAATAAACTTAAATATAAAAGAAACACCAGAAATAATAATTATCCTACCTTACCTGAGTAAATATAGCTATCAAATAGGCGAAAGCATTGAATGCCACATAAGCAAAGCAAGCTAGTCGAAGACCTAAACCCTCGACCTGTCACACTCTAAGCAAGAATCGCGTCGCAAATTTAATAATATATGAGGGATATATTGATAACAAAAATATTCATCAGAGAGATACTAAAATATATAAATCAATTTGACGTAATGAAATCATATTGTGAATGTGGCACCTTCGGGGCCGGGTGTTCAGCTCGTACTGCACTGAAATTCGTCCATTCACAAGCCCAGTCTTGAGGATAGAGTCGTTGGCGTGCTTGTGTGAATATGCGCTATCTGGATGGCCATCTCACAGGTAGAATATGGTGGTAGACTCGACGGCGTGTGCCGAGGATGACATCAGACGGGGATGTCACCAAACTGCCGGTTCCAGCACTCGCGAAACGCTAGGACCTGTGACGAATTGCTGAAGCGGACTTTCTTGAGTGAGGTCATGAAGTCCGCGAGCGATATGTTTCGCATCTTTTTGGGGTCGACGCACCGGACTTGCTCATGATTGACCTCTCTTATGGGACCCAGGGTGGCATTTTTGGCTAGTGCCATTAGGTCACTTCTCGTTTAGCCAATGGCAACCCTTGCCAGGTAGCAGAACTCATCTAGTGACAACGAGGTATTTTGGTTTCTGAGCAGCTTTTCTAGAAGCACTAGACGCGTGTCCTCATCTGGCCGGGTCACGTACACCCGCTTCGTGAAACGCCTGAGAGCAGCTTCGTCGAGCTCTTAAGGCCTGTTCGTGGCCACCATGACAAGAATCCGTTCCTCACTCCCTAAGTGCAGCCCATCAAGCTCGACGAGCAACTGTCTTCAGCCGCCACGTAGCTTCATGCTCATTGTCCTTGCTCTGGCTGAGCAGAGTGTCAACCTCGTCAATGAAGGTAATGCTAGGTTGCAGTTCTCGTGCAACAGCGAACAAAGCTCGAACCGATTTCTCTTCATCGCCAACGTATTTCAAAATTAGCGAAAGCGCACTGATGTTCAAAAACGTAAAGGGAGATTCATGGGTTACTGCCTTCGCCAGCATCGTCTTCCTGTTGCCTTGTGGCCCAAAACACCACAGGCCCCTGGGCGGTGCTCTTAGACCTGTGAACAGCTCTGGCTTGTCTGGTGGTCAGGATCACCATTTCGCTGAGTGCCTAATTGGCCACTTCTTGACCAGCAATGTCATTTAAAAGCACCTCACGCCCACAGTCTATGATCTCATCGAAGATTATGTGGGCGAGTCACGAGTACACGCCTTTTAGTGTCGACACCCGCCTTTTTTCGCTACCGCCACGGGAGAACCCTCCTGTGCAGCCAGGCCACGCTGCTGAAGCAGGTGGCTGCCGACCCTTGGCCAGCTTTGCGTTTGGTTGCTGCTGGTTGAGCCGCCGCCTCGCTGCCGGGGGCGTTGGTCCAGCTTCTTTAGCAGCTGGCCGAGAAACCCATGACAGAGAGTTGGCCGTCATCAGAGCCCCTCCGACCGTTGTGTTTCGTGGTATAGTGTCTGGCCCGTGGGGCGACTGTGTGCGTCGCCACTTCAAGCCGCGATGCCTCTGCTGCCTGGTTCCTCAGCGTAACACCCGAACATGGCGACAGAGGCGGTGATAGGTGGCGCCGATGCCTGTCATTCAGTTGGCTGCCAGGACCACCATTCTCGGCCATGTTTAGCCACGAGGCACCATCCAGTTTCGTGACTGCGTTGTGGCCGGGGTCGCCTTCTGCCATGCTCGGCGCTTCTGGTGTGCGATTTGCGACTGACGGAACAGTTGTGCCTTCGGGCCCTCGCGAGCTTCAAACACGTGTTCAACCTCGGTGCGTTCTTCTGTCGCACTATCTGTGATGGAGCGTGGATCGAGTACCACCGGGTATCACTGATTGAATGACGCAACGAATACGGGAAGCAAACAGGTCCGATTTGTCAGCGTCATTGTTTTCCCGCTAATTGTTCGTAACAGAAAGCACGTGCACCGGTCTTCGTTAACTTCGTCTATATGCTCAACGATATACAGCAGTGTGTAGAAGCCTTCCTATCTAGTCAGCCATAAAAAAACTCGAATTTAGGTCATCTGAAATAAGTAAAAAAATCAGGGGGGTTGTGTTCGCAACAAAAAAAGATAGGGTGAATTTATGGAGCAGAAACTATCATCAATGTTCATCACTTGAAAATAATAAATCTAGGACTGATTTCATAATGAAATTTTATTTATTGTAAATAATGCCATGGAGAACGCTTCACCACGAAGGAAGACGAAAACAGAGGCCAGCAGACAACCAATTTTATTGAAGGCGGCACCTCAGGCTATATACATTCATATGCAGCATAGGCACCACGTTCGAAGAGTAATAGAAAGTTGATAAGAAAAATTATGCAGCTGCTTTGTTACCTTTTGTTTGCTGTACTTCCTCGAATATTTAAACGATGCACCTATGCAGCCTGTGATTGTATGTACATAACGAAAGACGTGTTGTGAGTTTAGGACTTTGTTATATTTGTTAGAAAAAAGCCAGACCTGCGCACAAGGCGCAGCACAGTCAGAGCAAAAGCAAGAATAGCGTCCTTTAAAAGCCTTTTCCAAACACTCGTTGAGTAAACACTGCAAGTAAACTTGCTGGGTACCCACTATGGCCTTATAACATTATTATTTCGGTACTACAGCACCATTCACTATGCTTATCTTCTTCATTTTTTATGAAGCGTTGTATCCGCTAAACATTTGCAAGTAATTTTCCAAGCACAGCCAGGAAGAAACCTAGAAGAGCAAGCTTTAAGAGCTTTTTCTAAATACTCAAATGGTAACCACTGGGCACACTGGCTGGGTATCCAGCGTGGCATTATTAGGAATACTTTCTGGATAGTATAGCAGCATTCGCTTTGCTTTTTTTTCGTAATTTCTTGACGAAGCGTTGTATCCGCTAAACACTTTCAAGTAACTTAGTGCCAATTGTTCATGCAGTGAATTACGATGACGAATTATGCCTAAAATGGGTATGCGCCACAGTTATTAGGTGATCAAAAACAAGTTTTTGTAATGAGTCGGGGCATTGGACGACCCACTGGTTACGCTATTTGCATTGTGTGACGCCTGCTTTTCCTTTGCTGTTCTAAAACGCTTTATTACTCATAATAAATTGATTCTTTTCCCGACATCGAACGCGCCTGGGGCAAATTAGCGAAGAACTCCCAAGCAGCGGCATAGCCTTATGAATTTGAGCGTGACGCCGCTGGTCGCTATACAGTCGGAATCGCTAACACCCAAAACGCACTCCAGAGGCATGACGCTTCACGTTACAGAGGTACCCCAGTTCAATCCAGTAGTACTCGTATTTTGCATTCAGAGAAACCCACACGTCAAGGATTACTCGACGAATATCGCAACGCTAAAATTAAGTTCATGTCAGACCTTTACTCGGGACAATTATTGGTCATTTTTTGCAGGGTAATTGTGTCAGAATTTGAAACTTATTACAAAGATATCTGGAGCACCTCTTCTCAAAGGAAAACAAAGGTGGGGTGACACAGTTTTCATAATTTGTGGCTCCTCTAACTGACAAAACTGTGAATCTATTAGTGGGCCTTTCTCTAAACAAGAAATAGAACTTGCCGTTTTGTTTCTGTCGCCAGGCTGGTGCGACAAAGACGGCGGCTCTTTCCCAATTTTTTTTCCTTTCTTGCGCCTGCTTTTACCGGCTGTACGCGCTACATCCACGCTGCGCGGCTGTCAAGGGTATTTTTTAATGCTGGACTCCCTATGGAAAGGATTTTAGTGATTACGCTGGAGTGCGCCGCCTATATGCCGCTCGTTATCCGGCACCTGACTGAGAGTGTATGTTTAAATGTGTGAAACTATACTACATTGATTTGTTCAACCCGTTTACTTGTTAATAGCGGTCTTCCAAAACCCGTGTTTCTTAACTCGTCTGTGTTAGTTCTCGTCAATGTTATTTGTTTTTACTTAGAGCCACTGTACTTCAGTGTTATTGGATATAACAACTTCCGCGGTTTAAGTGCTTATGTGAATGAGGTAAAGGTATTGGCGTATGCGGATGGCCTAGGGTTCTTTTTCACAGATTTTTTTTTCAGGGGCACGAATGAGCTTTGCTGACTGTAGTTTATGCCATGGACATATAAACCAACCCATTTTCAGGGTATCGATTGGCCTTGTCTTTCGCTAAAATACCTAGGCGTTCCATTATATGCATGTCGATCAAGTACTCATGAAAGGAAATAACGTGTACCCACCCTAAAACGCTTTGCTCTGGCAATACTTAATCATAACCTGTCTATCTTTGACAGACCTAAAGCATGCAACCTGTATATGACAACAAAAACATACTACGTCTGCAAATAATTTGTTGTTCAATGGTCTACATACAGAAATTTACCCGTATATTTGCTACATTTATTTGGTTATGAACCTATGAACCGATGAGGCAAGACAATGTTTTTAGACCTGTCTGCGCAGGTAGCCTTTGCCTGGTACACCTCTTTATTAGACAAATGGAGTTGTGATTTTACTTTTTTTGTGACCGTGCTCATCCAATGCTTCGAACAATCTTGCAAGTAGATTTCGCAGATGTTTTACCAAACTTAGTTGTACCTACTCCTTTCGCGTCACCTCCATATCTCCAAGGGTTCGTGCGGGAAGTGTATGAATCAGTGCGGTTTCTTACAGTTTCTCCAATGAGTACTTCTGTAGCTCAAGAAAATACCTATAATATGCTGTACTAGATGTGCTTTTTCCGGCCCCACATTACCGCTGACTATATAGTGGACTTTTTGGTCATCACGTGCTAGTACTTGTAAGAAAAATGCCCATTTCACCAATAACTTAGACAATTTTTTACGAACTGCATACAGAAAGAATACTAGTAAAAACCAGGTTAAACATCAAAGACATATTTGTATTACCTGCCATCTCTGCGAAGTTCTGAAAGGAATAGAACTATGCTTTATTAATTGTAAGGAGACAATTTTTTACGAACTGCATACAGAAACATTACTAGTAAAAACCAGGTTAAACATCAAAGACATATTTGTATTACCTGCCATCTTTGTGAAGTTCTGAAAGGAATAGAAGTATGCTTTATTAATTGTTAGGACGCCATTCTTTTCTGGGACGTCCTGCAGAAGGCTTTAAAAACGTTTTTGGATTTAAATTTTCATAGACTCTGTTATCCCGTACCACCTAAATGCCATGACATGTCAGTTGACACGCTGTTGTCAATGGGTATGCATTGTTTTCGTAAAACTTGAATGTTGCATAAGTATGTGCAACCAATAGTGTTAGGCGATGCCTCTATGTGCACTTGACTGTGCGGCTAAGTGTTTTTGATGACCAACACAATTTCAGCCGGACTGGTATTCTGAGTTCATGAAGTGTGCCGCTCAAACACTCCTTTAGATATTGTTTTGTTTGAGATTTACTTTGTAACGTTCATTACACAGTTGTCGATTTCCATAGAATTCCATAGAATTACATAGTTGTGAAACACAGCGTCGTAGAACAACCACGTACCATGACGCCGTGTATTGCAGCTATGCAATTCTATTTATAGTCGTGATTCTATAGGAACCTCTCAGACATAATGACTGCACCTACATGAGCCATGTGAAGGTCAAGTAATTATTTCAATTTGTACTTCCCGGCTTTCAACGTAATATTACATTTGAAGCAGTACGTGCATGTTGAATTGACGGCGCAAGGCGAGATTTTTTTTCGTCACTGTTTTGCGTTTTTGATGTACCTTACTGGCTTCCTGTTGGTTCTGTTGTGTTCATAATGCGCTGCGCAACGCGAGGAATGAAAAATTAGGTGTGCGAGCTATTTGTAAACGTGTACATGCAATGTGCGTGTGTTTTCGGGGGAGGGTGGTGTTGTCGTTAGATACGTAATGACTCTTCCCAACTCATTTGCGGCCACTGTAACAGCTAACACGGTGTGCGTGACCATGCTTTTCGGGCCACGAAGTGGGCGTTGCGCGCACAAACAGACACTGCCGGAGGCGTGCGTCGTCTGCTACGGTTCCTCCCGCTTCGCCGCATGCGCTGGTAAAACTGCGAATTTCGCCGCTTGTGGTGAAGTCGGTGGGCTGACGGTGCATACCATACGTTCTTCATAACTTCGTTAAATTATAGCTATAACTAGAAAAACAGACGAAAAATGCCCCGTCTCCTGAATATATCCTTCATTTTAAATGGTGCACGATTAAGAGCGTTGCAAGCGACTTTACTCTTCTTGGCAAGTGCAATTATTGTGTTCCATCTTGTAGCACGAATGAGGAGTACTTTGAGGCTAGCCTTTACGTATTAAATGCAAGGCATTTCTTAGCAAACTTCGGCGACTTTGAGCGTATCTATCTATCTATCCATCTATCTATCTATCTATCTAGCCGCCTACGACTTTTAACTCTCCTGGCAGTTTCGATAATGGTATTAATACCAAAGTTGGTATGGCATAAAAGGCTGTATGAAGAACTTATTTGACTATTCATAACATGAAAATTATGGCATGTATGTCATGAATGTCATGATTTACATTTCCTGGTCTTGCAGCTCTTGCAGTGGTTTCATTCACATGGGATGTTGCAAAACTGATATGGTTTGATATGACTGCATGGTAAACACAAGCGACAGACCCTAACATGAAAATCGGGATATGCGTGTCATGTAAATTTATGACTGCATGCCACGCTCATCACGCGCTCGCGGCCGTTTCGCTAGCGTCACATATGTCACATTCGGTATCACGGTATATGAATGGATGTAGAAGGTATCGAGTGGTACAAACATAATAATCATTAGATGCGTCTCATGTAGCAACACGACTAGATGCTACGCTTATGATGTTCTCACGGCCATTTCGCTGGCTTCACATGTACCAAACTCGGTATTACACGACGCGAACGGACGAAAAAGGTAAATGACACATCCAATCATGATAACGATGACATGCGTGTCATGTAACAACATGACTACATGCCACACTCATGATGCGCTCGCGGCGGTTTCGCTAGCTTCACATATTCCAAATTTGATATTACCTGACGTCAATGAATGACGAAGGTCATGGAAACATGATAATAATGAGATTTGTGTCATATGAGAACATGACCACATGCCACCATCAAGGCCGCAATTCATTTCGACGTGACGCAGTGCACGTGCTCACCAGCTGTCGTTTCGTCGCGTCACGCCCACGTTGCCACGTCAGGCACCGGTCCTGCCATATACTCGAAGGCGCGTTGCGTTGCTTTGACGCATACGTGCTTCAGCGCGCACGGCGTCCCTCTGTCACGAAAAGAGGGAAACGCACTGTTCTCTGGGTAACGCATTGGTGCGAAATGCAGCATGTAGCATTTCCCGCCGGTTGCCTTCGGGCTGCGACGACGGACGAAGGTCGTGTCGGTCGATTCTATACTATAGGGTGCTCGCGTTTTGCTAACGCAGCGTCACTGTGCCCAATGTGCTCACGCGTCAACGCTAATTGGAGTATCTTGGGCCCTTCATGACGCACTCGCGGCCGTTTTGCTAGCTCCACATATACCAACTTTGATGTTACGTGACGCCAACAGATGAAGGAAGTATATGACAACATGACAATCTTGACACGCGTGTCATGTAAGTACAATGCAACATGCCACGCTCTCACGGCCGTTTCACTAGCTCCTCATACACTAAATTTGGTATCACGTGAATAGGTGGCGAAAGTAAACGACACATCTAAACAAGATAATCATGACACGGAAGTCATGTACGGCATCATTTATATCCAACGCGTAACGTTCTGCTGACTTTAAGGTGACAATGAAATTATCTTATTCGTGCTTAGCATATCATCAATTCTCACTGTAGGTGAGATCTGCCATATGTTATTTTGAAAGGGAAGCGCACAGCTAAAGGGCAATGAAAGACAGCTTTTTGTCTCTATGGCTATTTTTTCCCTGTAACTTTGCACTGCCCTTTCAAAAATCAGTAAAATGAATCAAAGCTGAAAAAAATAATAAAACATGAAACCGAACCTCAGCTTCTTATAATTTTTATTTTAGTTTTGAATAGCCTCTAGATGCTATTCACTAATCGGCTCTCGTTTTGCGTCCGCCTCGGTGGACCAGTCGCTATAGGATGCTCCACTGCTGACCCAATGCCACGGTTTCAATTGTGGCCGCGGCGGTCACATCAGGATGGAGGCGAAAAAGCAGATGCCCGTGTACGGCACGATGTCAGTTGGTCACAATTTGCGGATACCTCCGCTACGGCATTCCTCTTATTCATATGATGGTTTTTTACGTAAAGCCACACCTGCTACCACTACTACTACTACTACTACTACTACTACTAGAACAACTTCTACTGCTACTACTGCTTCGCCAACCCTGACAACGCTTAGCTTGCGTGTGTTGCGCCGTCTCTGACCGTATTTTCAGCGGAACGACGTGGTTTGGTGTAATCGCGGTCACAATACATGAGCCTTGCCAGCCTCTCCTAAAGTTCAAGCACTGACTAATACTTTCCACGGAAACTGGTAATACACAACACAGAACGCCATACGATACAACATCAATGGCGTACGAGCACGCCACGGTGGTCTAGTGGCTAAGGTACTCGGCTGCTGACCCGCAAGTCACGGGATCCAATCTCCGGCTGAGGCGGCTGCATTTCCGATAGAGGCGGAAATGTTGTAGGCTTGTGTGCTCAGATTTGGGTGCACGTTAAAAAACCCCAGGTGGTCGAAATTTCTAGAGCCCTCCACTATGGCGTCTCTCAGAATCATATCGTGCTTTCGGGACGTTAAACCCGACATATCAATCAACCGATCAACAAACAGCGTTCGTGCACATGCAGGCTTCGACTTGTCATACGCGCGGGACCTTGTTTACGCATGCCTCATGTGATTCTCCAGCCCCAATATCGAAGAGAACTGGGAAGAAATGAGGCTCGCGATGGCTACATGGGACGAGATGCATGAGATTCTTGCTTGCTTATTCGCATCAAGCTTCGGTGGCTCGTAGTGAACCAATTGGAAAAATCACCAGGATAGAACGCTTTTCATTGAGCACGCAAGAACTTCTAGTGTCTAACTACAACATATCATCTCACCTAAAGAGAGACGCCTAAAAAGTAAATTACAAACAAAACAACCGCCGGTGCACATCACATTTTTTTATACGAAGGCGCTCCCGCAGGTGTGTTACAATGTCTTGAAAACACGCCTTCACTGACACAACACACTTTGTTCTTTTTATAAGTCATTTCATTCTGTCATTAAACTAACAAAACACGAATTAAGTAAAAAATTATGTCTGATAACACATTCTAACATCTTAAATACCATTGCGCGAAGAGGACTGTTATGGTACATTGATTTTGGAATGCAAGTTTTACCATAGAATGCTTCACATAGGAGCTATAACCACTGTTTATTTCGGCACAATGGTGCTAATTCACATCCTAGTCCATTTTTTTCATCTTTTACAGCTGTCATTTTTGAGAAATGGCTGTGGACAAACCTTGAAGCCCTGTTCTGTAGTTTTTGTTTGTCACTTAAAGACATATGAGAGGGATCTTATACGGAACAAGCGTATTCAAGCAAACGGTTAATGTATGATAAGTACACCATTGATCGTAAACAAGCCAGCGCCTGTCTCAGGCTTCACTGTATATAGTATAACAATTTGGCGACCGTCGCTACCACTGAATGAACAAGAGCATTCCATGAAAGAAACTCCATGGTCTTTCATTCGTTCTCCAGCGGCCCGCGGCTGTCAGAAATAACCTGCTCTTCCTTTCCCCCCGCAACACCCAGGTCTTCAGGGTGGTTCTTCAGTTCCCTCAGGGCACTGGACAGCTGTCTGTAGATGGTGGTCGTCACGTCCTCTGCCATAGACGTCACTTTCGTTTTCTTACCCCATCTTTAATTTTTTTCTTCCTCTGCAGACGTTCAGGCATGCTTCCATTTAGGGCTGCAGAAATAGCGTCTTTTGCACTCCTCATGCTCCTCCTCTGATCGCTCGCAGCATGTCAGTTTTGTTTTCTTTGAACCCTGTAGTGTCTGGAAATATCGATGTTACCTTTTTTACATGAATAACGGTTTCACACCACGATCAAAAACGAAATTCGGGCTTGAATTGTGCTCATATAGGCGCTCGTTTGGAAAACAGTGATTTATGGACACCTATAGGCTTTTGGCACAAACACTCAAAATAGGCATTTATAGGCACTATAAAAACACCCTAAAAGCCCTCATCAACCTCAAAATTATGCTCATATATGAAAACCGCACGATAAGAATTCAAGGAACAAGTACGCATTTGATTATAAAACGAACTCCAGTAATCACGCGGCGCCTGTCGTGACGCTCCGCTATGCGTGGCTACCTGCTTCTTGTTACCTGAAACAGTGGCCCCGCCAAACTGAGCACTCCCCCTGACCCTTTGCTTTGATGAAGTACAAATAACAATAGTGATTGCATGTGTATATCAGTGTAAGAATACTTTATTTATTTTATAGCTATGCAGGATCACATCGGGCTCCTCAAAATTAGAGGCATGTGTTACGGCACCTCTTCACAGGAAAAAGGAAGGCAGCAAAGCAAGGCTGGCAGTAAGTTGTCATTGGATGATTACAATTTTTGGCTGACCTGCGTATATGCGATCTCAATTCCTGGAATAGGGGGCGTCATTGGGGTCCAGTTGAAGAAGACAAATGCATTTGTCTTAATCATGGTTGCAACTCATGAAGACAAGTCGGTTTGTCAAAACGTTGGCTCCAGCGACACCCTTTTTTCAAGGATTTCGTCAGGCATCAATAATTATCGGGGCGTCCGCTGTCTGTGGTGTATTGATGTATGGTTATATACATAATTTTTTTAAGAGTGCCGAAAAAAACCTCAAAAGATGACTTCTTTTGGTGTGTTAATTTCACACTTACTTTCTGTGAGGCCGCCCAATCATATTTTTGACAATCAATTGCTAAAGCAAAGAAGTATAATGATATAATGAACTTTTAAATAATGGAGACTCGTGAGTAAGAAATAAAACTGAAGGCCTTTCTTTTGAGAATTGTTTGCAGCTTGAGGTCACCAAAGAACGCTTCTGCTATTTATATTGGAGTAAATATGCATTTACCAGCGAAAACGAAACTCAAGTGCCAGTGACCGTAAGTGTAGATTATCACAACAATTCCTGTTATATGGGCAATTGTTAACGTACGAGTGTCATGCGGATGTAAGGTCGAATATTGCCCGCACAATTCCATTGATCATTCATCTACCGAAGCTCGCTCACTTCATGCGGCATTCTCAGAAGAAAAATATTGAAGCTGTGCTCTCGGTTTCGTTGGTGAAACTGTTCTGAATTCATGACCGTACAAACTAACATTAGCATTCGTTTTTTGGAGGTGGCAAAGTAGCTGCGATCGTGTCATGCCATGGAGGAGGACGTTCTGAAATACGAATTTAGCATTAAATGTATTTTATCTGTACCTGGCTATTTCGGGCTTAGAGAAGAAAATTCAAAATGTGGAAGTGCATGGAGCCACGCCCACCATAATTTTTTACCATAATTTACAAAATACTCAAGACTGTTCGGAACATCGTGGTTCTTGCCTACTGAAGCATGCTGCCATGATTCTGAAAAGAGTTCCACAACCAAACACAAAAGAAAAACATAAAGGCACAGCTCCCTACACCATCCGTGTGTTCTGGCGGTACTGTCTTCCGACCGAAGCACCATCAGGCTCCAGAACGTCACCTTCGTCACCCTGAAGTGTCACTTAATGCTGTACTCTCACGATGGTGTAGGCATTCCAGCAGCGGCGAGCTTCTCAAGAGGTAGCAGTACGAGCCTCTTGTCTGAAATTAAAAAGTGTATTTGCGATTATCATGCGCTTTATTTAAGATTTGTTCTCGTAAGTATACTGTACAAATAATTCAATTACCTCAATACAACCCTTCGGTTATTGTTCTATCGAGGCATCTGTCAGTTTTGTTTGCTTAAGTCTGCTTGAACCTGGGCAACTCAGGAACTGCCTGTTCCTGGCGGGATCAATGCCTTGCAGTACGTGACATCGGCTTACCTAAATTACGAGATTTTTCTAAATTTCTTAATCTTAAGGTTCTTAGCTTTCATTTCCTCGCAATACATAAAAGGTTAGTTATCAATATTCTTCATTGCTTTTAGAATACCTGGTGATCACAGGCTTTCACTGCAATTAGTTGAGTGGGTTTCGCACTTGTAACACAATTAGGCAGGCACCATAAAAAAGAATGGGAATCGCGCATCGCTTTCGACAGCGCACATGAAGTTCTAGGCACGTTAGGCGACGACTTTCCCAATGCGTCCTGTAGAGCACTCGTCATGACTCTGAACAGAACTCCGCCCTGTGCGCGACACCGCACCTGGAAGCGGTAAACAAGCTTCCAGACCCGAACCGCAAAGCACATCATTGAAAAATACTTACCTTTGGGTTCCCCTGTGAGAGAACGTACTGTAGCATTGTATTTGAAGAACACATGCAGTTAGTCATCATGCAAAGCAACAGCTGTTCGTCTTCGGACAGTGGCTGGATGTCGCCCATTTTTATTCCGCAGCACACTATAGCCTAGAATTGTCCGCTTTTTGTGTCACATAAAAATCCAATTTTTATTTACAAAAGAAACTCTTCTCGAGTTTAAATGTGATTAAAGTTGTTTTATTCGGCAGTTCCGCCTATAAAGCGACCTATTTCATTTCCAGTATTTGTTTTCTTTTTTTTAGCTTTCAATCACCGACGCAAGGCATTTACAAAGGCTCGTAGATTTGTGGCCGTGACGCGTTTAAATAATCGGTTTGAAGCTGCCTCACGTCCCCTAGGAAGACGGGTATATGTATACGTAGACTGTCTACGATGGGATCTGAGAATTAGAACTTAGCCATAATCATATACGCAATGCCGCTCTTGATGAGACTGCTTTTTTTCCAGAGTCACAAAGCATCTACAGGAAATAATCGACGAATTCTCTAGTCGTATTCGAGAAGTATTATGTTGGTAAAACAAAAAATAACGTAAAAAATTGCACATCCCACGTACACTGGGGATCAATGATATGCGAAGCACGAACGGAGATTGTTAATATGTCACTTTAAAATCAGCACAACGTTACGAGGCGGACGTCAGTTATGTCGTACATGCCTTATATGTCTTGATTATTATGTGTAGACATCTCAATTATTTTCGTCGTCAATTAACGCCACGTGATACCAAACTTGGTATATGTGGAGCCAACAAAATGGCCACGAGGGCGCTATGAGCGTAGAATTTATTCATATTTTACATGACACGAATATCAAAATTATCACGTTTGGACATGTCATTTACCTTTGTCTTCTGTTCATGTCAGGTGATACCAAATTCTGTATATGTGGAGCTAGCGAATATGCCATTATCACATCGTGAGTACAATATGTTGCTATTTTCTTTTATGACACGCATGTCTCGATCATGATGTTTACAACAGTCATGTACCTTTTTCATCCATTGATGTCCCGTAATGCCTATATCGGTGTATGTTAAGCTTGGGAAACGAGCGCGAGCGCACTATGAGCAGGGTATTTGGTCAAGACCTACATGACATGCATGTCATCATTTGTGCGTTAGCATCTGTCAGTTATGTTCACCATGTAGTCATGTCATACAATACCAGTTTTGTAATGTTTATTGTGAAAAAACCCATCACAAAAGCAGCAAGATCATGATCTGTGTATCATGACATTCATGTCATGCATTTCACCAATTTCATTTATGACTTGTCAATATGCTCGCCATACAGTCATAGTTATGCTATAACAATTTAGGTATTGATACTATATCTAAACAACAGCAGAGATAGAAGTCGTAGGCGGATAGATAGATAGATAGATAGATAGATAGATAGATAGACAGATAGATAGATAGATAGATAGATAGATAGATAGATAGATAGATAGATAGATAGATAGATAGATAGATAGATAGATAGATAGATAGATAGATAGATAGATAGATAGATAGATCCGCTCAAAGTCGCCGAAGTTCACTAAGAACTTCTTCGCAATTAAATGAAATCAATGAAATGCAGCAGTGCATGAAAACACTTTGTCGGAAATGCATGAGTTGATTGGCTTCGAGAACTGAAGCTAAATAATCAAGAAATCATACTCCTTTCGTTCACAAGCTTCAATAAAACTAAGAAAGCAAACAAAGACGCGGACATTTTCGCTGACACAAATGAAAGAATGGCATCTTCTGGAGCCTACAGCACCCTATATGAGCAAGAACACGATTCCAGTCTAATGAGAGCTTTTGAATTATTTTTTTACAATTTCCCACAGCAAATACAAAAATATTGCTGTCTACAAAAAAATTGTTAATTCAAGCGTTTTGCACTGAGCGCCTTCATACTGAATTATCATTTTGATGGGTATATGCACTCTTTTTATGACGCACAATTTTTAATGTAATATTAACGTGCACTTCGTAAATCCCCGATCACATGCCCAACCTACATGTGCACCCGCCACAGGGTGTCTCACCTAATATTATACGTGTGTAACCCGATACGTCTCTTACATTTTTGTGGGAATCGATACAGATTTCACAACCAAATTAACACAAATTTCACTCTCATAACAATACCAAAGCAAAAAAGAAACACGAAATTAAATATAATAAAGTACCTCATACAATACGACAGTAAGTTTTTTATTCAAAAAGTCTGGTACGAAAAGGAATAAACATAATTGAGGAAGAATCACCAGTACTAACAATTATTCTACCATACTTCAATAATTAATGCTAGGCTGCAGTTCTCGTGAAACAGTGAATAAAGAACGAACCAGCTTCTCTCCATCACTAAGATATTTCGGATTTAGCGAAGCCCCAATGATGATCAAGAACGTAGAGTGGGATTCATGGGTGACTGCCATTGCCAGCATCGTCTTCGCGTTGCCTGGTGGCGCAAAGAGTAACAGGCCCATGGACAGTGCTCAAAGACTTGTGAACAGCTCTGGCCTGTCTGTGGGCAGGATCACCATTTAACTTAGTGCATGCTTGCTCACATCTTCGCTAGCAATGTCACAGGAAAGCGCCTCAGGCCCACCGTCTACGATCTTGTCGAAAATCAAGTGGGCAAATCGTGAACTCACGCCCTTTAGTGTCGACACCCGCCTTCCTTCACTACCGCCATGGAAGAATCCTCTTCGGGAGGCGAGCCGCTCCTGCAGCAGGTGGCTGTAGACCCTTGGGCTGCTGTTCGTTTGGTTACTGCTGGTTGAGCGGCCACCTCACTGCCGTTGGCATTGGTCAGGCTTCATTGGCAGCTGGCTGAGAAATCCATGACGAGGACTCGTCCGTCATCCAAGCACATCCAACCGTTGCTTTCCCAGGTATTGTCTGAGACCGTTGGGCCTCTGCCTGCATGGCCACTCCCAGCCCCGATGCTTTTGCGGCCTGGTTCTTCAGCGTAACACCCGAACATGGCGGCAGAGGCGGCGACCTGTCATTCACTTGGCTGCCAGGATCGCCATTTTCGGTCATCTTAAGCCACGTGCGACCGCCCCACGTGGCAGGCAGGGTGCCGCCTTCTGCCATGCTCGGCACTTCTGGTTGGTGTAAGGCCGGGCAACGCACGCATGCTAAGGCAAATCATCGCCGAGGTTTTCCATCTTGACCATGCTCTTTGAGAAGTCGAGAATGTCCTTGGCAATGTCGAGGTTCACCGTCATCTGTGCGCCCACTCCCATGAGGAACTTTTCTTTAAGAGATGTTGATGGCAATTTCTTTTTGTAGTTCCTCGATACACTTGCGGTAGAGGTCATTGGCCAACTCGTAATACTTGAGCGCCTTGGAGATGAAGTTGAAGGCCTGCTAATGGTATTGTTTCTGTCGTATGAGCAGATGCGCCTCAGGGTCCCCACTTGACGCCACCATTGCATCGGAGCTGCCACTGGTCGCGGAG
This sequence comes from Rhipicephalus annulatus, assembly GCA_013436015.1. Taxonomy (NCBI): domain Eukaryota; kingdom Metazoa; phylum Arthropoda; class Arachnida; order Ixodida; family Ixodidae; genus Rhipicephalus; species Rhipicephalus annulatus. Next base: position 121,426 of record WOVY01005742.1, read on the forward strand.
AGCTGGGCGTCTTCGTTGCGAGTGCTGCTACCATCACTGAAAATGAACACCACCACGGTGAACTCACTCATGCAGAGCCATCGCAGTAGCCAGAACACGACGTAAACCCGGTCGATTGCGTATCTGCCGACAGTCCTCAGCGTGCGCAGTAGAGTCGCATGGTCGTTGGCGCCGGAGCAGTCGTGTGGCGTGGTCTCCAGCGTGGCCGTGTTAGCAGCCATCTATCTGCACGTAGTTATAGCAAGCGACTAGTCAGCCGAGCTCGTGCGCACGTTTTGTCAGCTTCACTTTTCGAACAAGAGAATGTTACTGCCATTTAGATGGTCGTCTGCAATTCGCGACTGGCGAAAGATTTGTGCCGTGGCGCCTTCGGCCCCTTTAAAAGACGTTTTGATCGGGTGCCAGTACTTCTGTAGTACTATGTGTGATGCAGTGTGGATTGATTACCGCCGGGTATCACTGATTGAATGTCGTAAAGAAGACGGGACGCCAACATGTCAGATCTCTCAGCGTCGTCGTTTTCCATCTGCTGATGCTCATGGTGATGACCTCAGATATATGTCGCTCACCCACAGAGGGGATGGGGCCAAGAACCGGGCGTCAGGATACCTAAATGAAACTAAAATGAAAGTAAAGACAATTTGAAAAATTTGTTTAGAGATAATACTGCCTATAAGCAAAATGTTTGCTGAGCAAGCGGTCAGACCATCTCCTTTTCCTTACAAACATAGCTACGAATTATAATCAAAAGATCTGAAAAGATAATGAAAGTTGCATTGATGTGATGAAACACAGTGGAGCATATATCCCTGTGGCAGTAACCAATGAAGTGCCGCCAAGTGATAAAAGTACAGGTAGATTTACTTGCATTCCTAGCTTTTGTAATGGGGCTACCAGAAATCTTTTTGTGTGATAAGAGTAACGACGACAGAATAAAAAGAAATGTTCATTTGTTTCAATTTTTTTGCAAAAAAATTCACAGCGATGAAGCCTTGAGTCGGGCTTTGTTAAGGTAATACTTTAGTTGTAGGTGCTCCTAACAGCAAGCACGTGCAACGGTCTTCGAGAGAGAGAGAGAGAGAGAGAGACTTTATTTACAGAAAGGTAGATAGGTCGGCCTGAGCTATAGTTTGCTCTTGCCTGCTACTCTACACTGAGGAAGGGTGACTGGGGAGTGAAAGAGTGATGAATGACAATGGTAAGGTAGAGAGATGATATATTCTTATTAGGAGAATGGTCTTCATTTGCTTCTTTCTTATGCACAACAATAAACAATAGTCTTACTGTTGCAACAGTCTTACTACTTAGTCAATATACAACAGTCTGTAATACAACAATACACAACAGTCTCACTGTTCCAACAGCCTTAAATCTAGTCAGCTATACAAAAACTCGAATTTACGTCACCTGTAAAAAGTAAAAAAAATCACAGTGGTTATGTTCGCAAAAAGCAAAGTTAAGATGAAATTATACAGCCGACACTATCTATATAAATGTTCATCAGTTGAAAACGAAAAATTGAGAACTTCATCATAAAATTCTATTTATTGTGAATAATGGCATGAAGATGGCTTCATCACGAAAGACGACGTACGTAGGCGCCAGCAGACAACCGATCTTATTGGAGGCGGGACTCAAGGCATATATATCCGAGCAGCGTAGGCACCAAGTTCGAATAATAATGGACCGTTGATAACAGCAAATTACGGCGCTGCTTTGATGCCTTCCGTTTGCTACCCTCCATCGGTCCTTGTAACGTTGTGCCTATACAGCATGTCATTGTATGTACATACCAGAAGGAGTGTTGTGAATTTAGGGCCTCGTTACATTTGTTAGAAAAAAGACAGGCCTGCGGGGAAGGCGCAGCACAGTTGGAGCATAAGCTAGAAGAGCGGTCTTTTGTAGCCTTTTCCAAACACTCGTTGGGTAAATACTGCAAGCCAACTTGCTGGGTACCCACTATGGCATTATTTTAATAATTTCAGGGTACTAGAGCAGCATTCACTATGCTCATTTTCGCCATTCTTATGAAGCCTTGTATCCGCTAAACACCTGAAAGTGATTTTGTGCAAAATATTCATGCGGCACCTGACGACGATGAAGAATTTGGCCTGAAGTGGGTATGCACCCAAATTTTAAGGTGATCAAAAACAAGCTTTTGTAATAGGTTTGGGCTTGAGATGACCCCCTTCTTACGCTATTTTTATTGTTTGACGCCTGGTTTTTCCTTCGCTGTTCGGAACCACTTTAATACTCATAATAACGCGATTCTTTTCCCGACATCAAGCGTGCATAAGGAAAGTTTGAGAACAAAAGCCAAAGACAGACAGAGCGAAAACTAGAAGAGCGAGCTTTCAGAGCCTTTTTAAACATTGAATAGGTAACTGCTGTGCATACCTAACAGCTACCCAGGATTGCCTTAATTATAATAGTTTCTTGATAGGTAATAATCGCTTCTAGTATAGTAATATTCGCTTTGCTAAGTTTCGTCAATTTTTATGAAGCGTTGTATCCGATAAACACTTTCAAGTAATTTTGTTCGACTTTTTCATGCAGTGGCTGACGATGACGAATTATGCCAAAAGTTGTTATGCGCCAAAGTTAATCAAAAACAAGCTTTTGTAATGGGTTTGGGCATTGGATGACCCACTCGTTAAGCTATTTGCATTGTGTGACGCCTGTTTTTCCTTTGCTGTTCTAATACGCTTTAATACTCATTGATGACGTGATTCATTACCGCCATCGAGCGTGCCTAGGACAAGTTTGCGAAAAAGTCCCCAGCACCCTCATGGCTTTATGAATTGGAGCGTGAGACCCTAATCGCTATTCAGCCAGAATAGCTGAAACCAAAAACGCACTCCAGAGGATTGATTCTTTACTTTACAGAGGTGCCCGTGTTCTATCCCCCTATACTCGTATATCGCATTCAGAGAAGCCCTCACGTAAAGGCTTACTGGATGAATATCGCAGCGCCAAAATCAAGTTTATAACTGACCTTTACTCGGGAGGATTATTAGTCAATAATGCAGAGTAATTATGTCAGAATTGGAAACTTCTTACAAAGATCTGTTAAGCGCCGCTTCTCGAAACAAAAACAAAGATGTATGACGCAGTTTTTGTCACTTGAGGCTCCTCTAACTGAAAAAGAATGTGAATCTGTTAGCGGGCCATTCAGAATACGAGAAATTGAAAGTGCCGTTGAACGGTTACCACTGTCGAAAACGCCAGGACGTGGTGGAATATCTGACGAGTTTCACAGAACATCATTATCTGCACTGTGCCCTGCACTGCTTGAAAATTTCATGCGATGTTTGAATTTGGAGACACTTTCTCGATCTTTTACTAAATGTCCAGTGTTCAGATGGAGAGATCCTTTGTCACTTTGATGACTACAGACCAATTACATTATCCAACGTTGACTACATATTTTTGCAAAGGTACTTTCAAACAGACTTCACTTTGCAATGTCACTACATAATTTTGCACACCAGACGTGTGGTGTTGCGTCCACCTGCCAGTGATGTGTTCGAGACGAGTGTGCTGTCGCCACAATTCGGCTCCGTGAACGTGGCGACTGTTACTAGAAGTTGACCATTGTGCGGTGAGATGGGTGTGCTGGCGCCAACTCAAAGCCCCGAGGAATGTGGCAGCTGTTTCGGGAAGCGGAAGAGTCGACCTAACAGAGCTGAGCAACCTTGCTCTTCGAGGGGGAGTTGGGCTCCGTGTTGGTGGATCACACCCCCTAATTCCTCCTCTTCCTGCGAGCCACTCCTGCCTTTCGTTAAATAGATCGAGGTACCGAGAGAGAGAGAGAGAGAAAGGCGGGAACGACGGTGGTAGAAAGGATGAAGGAGAACGAAAGACGAGAGGGGCCCGTGAAAACTGAGATGGCGGGCGCCGTATCAATGAGGACCAGTAAACGTTTTCTCTAAATGAAAATAAATCATTTTTTTTAGTTTTCTCAATAGAAGTCCTGCTTTCAGAACTGGCCAAATCTTGGTCATTCCACCCAATATACTCTATATTGCTACAAACTGGTTGACAATGGTGGAATCAAGAAATGACCTGCTAGAAAACTGTTACGGAGGATCGACTTTTGTGGACCCGGGATCGTCAGAGCGCGACTTTGTGGCTGCGGGAGGCACAACCGTCGCAGTAACGGCGTGAAGTTTTTGACGACTTCAGAAAACAAGGACAAGCAGCAGAAGGCAGACGACGATCTGGGATCGGCGGACCTGTCAACGTGGCTCCGAAAGACACTTCTTTCGCCAGCTTGAGGTTGGGTGGATGCTTGAGCGATCACGTTTTACCGGACGATAAGAACAGGGTTTTATCGGGCGATTGGCTCTGAATTAACCGCCACTGGTGTGCGGTGAATATTGCAGAAGTAGAGCCAAAAGAGTCTGAAAAGAATAGAAAGGAGGTCCTTTCTACTCTTTTCTGTCTCTTTTGGCCTGCCTTCAGCATGCGCCGAATTTCTACTAGTGTCGTCTCGCTCTTTTGTTATGTTTTGTGGTTCTCGAGGGTAACCTTGGGGCCTCGGTGCAGGCCTTTGATATTGATGTGCGCTGTTGGCCAGTGTCCTGAAGCCTCTACTGGCCACGTACTCGTCGGCAAGTTGTGCTGCACTCCTCACAGACATACCTTGCAAATTTTTTGTAGTCAACGTTGCATAATGTAATTGGTATGTAGTCATCCAAGTGACGAAGGTTTTCTCCGTCTGAGCAATCTTGCTTTTAGTAAAAGATCGAGAAAGCGTCTCCGAATTCAAACACAGGGTGAAAATGTCAAGCAGTGCAGGGCACAGTGCAGATAACGATGTTCTGTGAAACTCGTTGGATATCCACGAGTGTTGAAAATTGGGCGAGTTGGTTCATCGTACTTGAACTGGTATAGCGCATTACGGGGAAGAAGAAACTGCCGAGCAGACCGACACAAGAAGGACAGAGCGCTAACTTCCAACTGAGCTTTATTGTCAAACTGCATCAAATATGTAGACCGGCGCAAGCATACAAAACCACCCTAACGCAACGACAAGATTACACACAACATCGCACCGTCACATATCACAGATTCATAGGCGGTTATCGTGATTAAGGAAGGCCATTTCATGTTCAGATCACGACCAAAGGTACGTTATTTGAGCAACGTACCACTGCTTGCTCAACCAAGCACAAAACTCGGTTTGTGCCGTGTGTATAGCGGGAGTTGTTTACGCGGTTCCACTCTCATGTGGTAAGTGCTATTTCGGCCAAACGGGGCGCTGCCTCAATGAAAGGCTAAAAGAGCACCATTATAATGTTCACAAAGCAATCCAGGGCAACATTGGAATTCACTGCCGCGATTGTGGATGTTCCCTCATGTTTGATCAATGTGAAGTGGTTAAAAAGCACCCGTCACAATTCACTCGGAAAATAATAGAAGCGCATTGTATAGCAAGAGCTGACATCACGTGTATTAGCGCCCCTTCTTTGGTTTTATCTGAACATGAAGTGGCATTCCTTAATCAGCATAACCGCCTATGAATATGTGATATGTGACGGTGCGATGTTGTGTGTAATCTTGTCGTTGCGTTAGGGTGGTTTTGTATGCTTGCACCGGTCTACATATTTGATGCAGTTTGACAATAAAGCTCAGTTGGAAGTTAGCGCTCTGTCCTTCTTGTGTCGGTCTGCTCGGCAGTTTCTTCTTCCCTGTAATGCACTATACCAGTTTAAGTCGTTGGATATTCCTTCAGGTCCTGGCGTTTTCGACAGCGGTAACCGTTGAACGGCACGTTCAATTTGTTGTATTGTGAATAGCCCACTAACAGATTCATATTCTTTGTCAGATACAGGAGTCACAAATGACAAAAACTGCGTCACCCATTTTGTTTTTGTTTTGAGAAGAGGCGCAGAAGAAGTCTTTGTAATATGTTTCAAATTCTACATCATCATCATCATCATCATCAGCCTGTCTACGTCCACTGCAGGACAAAGGCCTCTCCCATGTTCCGCCAGTTAACCCGGTCCTGTGCTTGCTGTTGCCAATTTATACCCGCAAACTTCTTAATCTCATCTGCCCACCTAACCTTCTGTCTCCCCCTACCCCGCTTCCCTTCTCTGGGAATCCAGTTGGTGACCCTTAATGACCAGCGGTTATCCTGTCTACGTACTACATGCCCGGCCCATGTCCATTTCCTCTTCTTTATTGCAGCTATGATATCCTTAACTCCCGTTTGTCCCCTAATCCACTCTGCTCTCTTCTTGTCTCTTAAGGTTACACCTACTATTTTTCTTTCCATTGCTCGCTGCGTCGTCCTCAATTTAAGTTGAACCCTCTTTGTAAGTCTCCAGGTTTCTGCTCCGTAGCTAAGTACCGGCAAGATACAACTGTTATATACCTTCCTCTTGAGGGACAGTGGCAATCTACTTGTCATAATTTGAGAGTGCCTGCCGAATGTGCTCCACCCCATTCTTATTCTTCTAGTTACTTCAATCTCGTGGTTAGGCTCTGCGGTTATTACCTGCCCTAAGTACACATAGTCTTTTACAACTTCAAGTGCACTATTACCTATCGCAAAGCGCTGCTCCTTTCCGAGGTTGTTGTACATTACTTTCGTTTTCTGCAGATTAATTTTAAGACCCACCTTTCTGCTCTCCTTGTCTAACTCCGTAATCATGAGTTGCAATTCGTCCCCTGAGTTACTCAGCAATGCAATGTCATCGGCGAAGCGCAGGTTGCAGAGGTACTCTTCATTAACTCTTATCCCTAACTGTTCCCATGCTAGGCTTCTGAAAACGTCCTGTAAGCACGCAGTGAATAGCATTGAGGAGATTGTGTCCCCCTGCCTTACACCCTTCTTTATTGGTATTCTGTTGCTTTTTTTATGAAGCACTATGGTAGCAATTGATCCCCTGTAGATTTCTTCCAGAATGTTTATATATATTTCATCTACGCCCTGATTCCGCAGTGTCTGCATGACGGCTGATATTTCTACTGAATCAAACGCCTTCTCGTAATCTATGAAGGCTATGTATAGTGGTTGGTTATACTCTGAGCATTTCTCTATTACCTGATTGATAGTATGAATGTGGTCAATTGTTGAGTAGCCTGTTCTAAATCCTGCTTGTTCATTTGGTTGATTGAATTCTAATGTTTTCTTTACTCTGCTAGCAATTACCTTTGTAAATAGCTTGTATACTACAGAGAGCAAGCTGATCGGCCTGTAATTCTTCAAGTCCTTGTCATCTCCTTTCTTATGTATTAAGATGATGTTAGCGTTCTTACAAGACTCTGGTACTTTTCCCGTCAGGAGACACCTCGTAAATAGAGTGGCTAGTTTTTCTAACACAATCTGTCCTCCATCTTTCAGCAGATCTGATGTTACTTGATCCTCACCAGCAGCTTTGCCTCTGTGCATGCTCTCCAAAGCTTTTCCGACTTCTTCTATCATTACCGGTGGGGTGTCGTCTGGGTTACTGCTAGTTCTTATAGATTTAAGATCGTGGTTGTCTCGGCTACTGTACAGATCTCTGTAAAACTCCTCCGCTATTTTAACTATCCTATCCATATTGGTAGTTAATTTGCCTTCTTTGTCCCTTAGTGCATACTACCGCCTTTTGCCTATCCCAAGTTTCCTTTTCACTGCTTTGACGCTTCCTCCGTTTTTCAGAGCGTGCTCAATTCTCTCCATGTTATACCTTCTTACATCGCATACTTTACGTCTATTAATCAGGTTCGAAAGCTCTGCCAGTTCTATTTTGTCTGTTGTACTTGACACTTTCATGATTTGACGCTTCTTAATTAGGTTCTTCGTTTCCTGGGAAAGCTTGCCGGTGTCCTGTCTAGCTACCCTGCCTCCAACTTCCACTGCACACTCCGTGATGATACTCGTCAGATTATCATTCATTGTATCTACGCTAAGGTTGGTTTCCTCGCTAAGAGCAGAGTACCTGTTCTGCAGTGACACTCTGAATTCCTGTACTTTCCCTCTCAGTGCTAGCTCACTGATTTGCTTCTTGCGTATCAGTTTCTGTCGTTCCTTCTTCAAGTCTAGGCGGATTCGAGCCCGTACCATTCTATGGTCACTGCACCTTACCTTGCCAAACATTTCCACATCCTGCACGACTCCTGGGTGTGCAGTCATTATAAAGTCTATTTAGTTCTTATTTACGCCATTAGGGCTCCTCCATGTCCACTTGCGGTTTTCTCGTTTTCGGTAGAAGGTATTCAAAATACGCAGATTATTGCGTTCTGCGAATTCTACTAGTAGCTCTCCTGTGGCGTTTCTAGTGCCGATGCCATAATCTCCTACTGCCTGGTCTCCAGCCTGCTTCTTCCCTACCTTTGCATTAAAGTCGCCCATTACTATAGTATACTGTGTTTTCACCTTACTCATTGCCGATTCCACGTCTTCATAGAAGCTTTCAACTGAAGCGTCATCATGGCTGGATGTAGGCGCGTAAGCCTGTACTACCTTCATTTTGTATCTTTTATTCAGTTTAATTACAATGCCTACCACCCTTTCATTAATGCTATAGTAATCCTCTATGTTGCCAGCTATGTTTCTGTGAATTAGGAACCCTACTCCCAGTTCTCTTCTGTCTGCCAAGCCCCGATAGCAAATGACGTGCCCATTCTGTAGCACAGTATAGGCCTCATCTGTCCTCCTAACCTCACTCAGCCCTATTATATCCCATTTATTGCCTTCTAGCTCCTCGAATAATACAGCTAGACTTCCCTCACTAGATAACGTTCTAACGTTAAAAGTTGCTAAGTTCAAGTTCCAATGGTGGCCTGTCCGTATCCAGAGATTCCTAGCACCCTCTGCTGCTTTGCAGATCTGACCGCCGCCGTGGTCAGTTGCTCCGCAGCTGGTGGGGACTGAGGGCCGTGAGTTAATGGACGAATGCCTACGGGAGGGGGTGGCCAGATACTGCACCAGGGTGGCCAATCCTTCTCTGGTGAGATCATCGGTGTTAAAGCCGGTACGATCAGACAGTAGTGGGAATGCTCCATGCATGTCTTCCTTGTTGTTGTTCAGCAGCGTTGGCGGCCACCCACCACGGAGCCCAACGAGGGGACGCTACAAGGTTACAAATGCTGAAACCTGCAGACGCCAGCCGTACAACGCCACTATAACCCAATGCGCCTAGACCAAGGTAGGCTATTTGCACAGGGTTAACCCTAGCCGCCAGGAAGTTTGGAAGTAAACGGAAGAGAGTAGAAGACAGGACAGATAAATAGTAAGAGATAAAGACGAAGATGTAGGGAGAGAGAGATAGGAAAAGGCGACTGCCGATTCCCCTGGGTGGGTCAGCTCAGGGGTGCCGTCTACGTGAAGCCGGGGCCAAAGGGGTGTGTTGCCTCTGCCGGGGGGCCTTAACGGTCCAATCGCCCAGCGTCGGCTCAACCCCCAGGATTCCCTTTTCCTCGGACACGGCAAAGCCACGCACGGCTAGGCGTAAATAATTTCACTGAAATTATTGACCAGTAATCCTCCCGGGTAAAGGTCTGTCATAAACTTGAAGGTCTGTCATAAACGAAACCCGGCTGCGGCGGCTGCATTTTCGATGGAGGCGGAAATGTTGTAGGCCCGTGTGCTCAGATTTGGGTGCACGTTAAAGAACCTCAGGTGGTCTAAATTTCCGGAGCCCTCCACTACGGCGTCTCTCATAATCATGTAGTGGTTTTGGGACGTTAAACCACACATATCAATCAAACTTGATTTTAGCGTTGCGATATTCTTCGAGTAAGCCTTGACGTGTGGGCTCTCTTGAATGCAAAATACGAGTATTGGGGGATCGGAAACGGGCACCTCTGTAGAGTTAAGCTTCATTCCTCTGGATTGCGTTTTTGGCGTTAGCTATTCTGGCTGTATGGCAGCCAGGGTCTCACGCTCAAATCCATATAGCCATGCAGGTGCTTGGAACTTGTTCGCAAACTTGTCCTAGCCACGCTCGATGTCGGGGTGGAATCACGTCATTATTAGAAATAAAGCGTTTTAGAACAGCAAAGGGAAATCCGGGCGTCAACAACAAAAAGAGCGTAACGAGTGGGTTGTCCAGTGCCCTAACTTATTACAAAAGCTTGTTTTATCACCTAATAACTGTGGCGCATACCCACTTAAGGCATAATTCGTCATCGTCAGCCACCACATGAAGAATCGGCACAAAATTACTTGAAAGTGTTTACCGGATACAACGCTTCGTAAAAATGACGAAAAACAGCAAAGCGAACGCTGCTATACTATCAAGAAATTATTATTATTAGGCCATAGTGGGTACCCGTTAAGTGTGCACAGCAGCTACCCATTCAGTGTTTATAAAGGCTCTGCAAGCCCGCTATTCTAGATTTCGCTTTGTTTGTCTTTGGAACTTGTTCTGAAACTTTCCTTAGGCACGGTCGATGTCGGGAAAAGAATCGCGTTATTATGAGTAATTAAGCATTTCAAAACAGCAAAGGAAAAACTAGGCGTCAAGCAATAACAATAGCGTAAGGAATGGATCATCCATGCAATGCCCAAACCTTTCATAAATCTTATTTTTGAACACCTAATAACTTTGGCGCATACCCACTTCAGGCCGAATTGGTCATCGTGATAAGGTACCGCATGAATATAGTGCACAAAATTACTTGCAAGTGTTTAGCGGATACAACGTTTCATAAAAAATGGCGAATATAAGCATAGGCAATGCTGCTTTAGTACCCACAAATTATTATAGTAAGGCCATAGTGGGTACCCAGCAAGTTGGCTTGCAGTGTTTACCCAACGTGTGTTTGGAAAAGGCTATTAAAGACCACTCTTCTAGCTTACGCTCCGACTGTGCTGTGCCTTCCCCGCAGGCCTGTCTTTTTCTAACAAGTGAAACGAGGCCCTAAATTCACAACACTCCTTCCGGTATGTACATACAATCAAAAGCTGCATAGGCACAACGTTACAAGGTTCGATGGAGTATAGCAAACGGAAGGTATCAAAGCAGCTGCGTAATTTTCTGTTAACAACGCTCCATTATACTTCGAACTTAGTGCCTACGCTGCTTATAGATATATATGCCCCAGGTCCCGCCTTCAATAAAATCGGTTGTCTGTCGGTGCCTACTTTCGTCTTCCTTCTTGATGAAGCCTTCTTCGGGGCATTACTCACAATAAATAGATTATAATAATGAAATTAGCCCTACAAATATTCTTTTCAAGTGATGAACATTGATATAGATAGTTTCTTCTGTATGTTTTCATCGTAACTTTCCGTTTTTTTGAACACAACCGCAATGATTTTTTAGTTGATCCAGGTGATGAGAATTCTAGTTTTGTATGGTTGACTATATAGTAAGGCTGTGGGTACAGTAAGACTTTTGTATATTTTTGTAGAACAGACTGTTGTATATTGACTAGATAGTAAGACTGTTGCAACAGTAAGACTGTTGTATATTGTTGCGCATAAGAACGAAGCAAATGAAGGCCGGTGCCCAAGCTTGCTGTTACGAGCATCTAAACTAGATTACTACCTTAACAAAGCCCGACTCAAGGCTTCACCGCTGTGCAATTTTTGAAGCGAAATTGAAACAATCGAACATTTCTTTTTATTGTGTCGTGGCTACTCTTACCAGAAAAAGACATTTTTAGTAGCCCCATTACAAAAGCTAGCAATGCAAGTAAACCTACCAGTACTTTTATCGCTTGGTGGCACGTCATTTGGTTACTGCCTTAGGGATATATGCTCCACGGTGTTTCATCACATCAATGCAACTAAAAGATTACCGTGCTTGCTAATGAACACTACCGTTTTCACAATTTTAGATTATAATTTGTAGCGATGGCTGTCAGGAACAAGAGATGGTTTGACCGCTTGCTCTGCAAACATTTTTGTTTATAGGGAGTATTATCTATAAACTAATTTTTTAGGTTCGCTTTAATTCAATTTTAGATCAATTTAAGTACCCTACCGCCCAAATCTTGGCACATCCCCCTTTGTGGGTGAGCTCCATCCATATGTGGTCATCAGCATCAGCAGATGAAAAACGACGCTGAGAGATCCGACCTATTTGCGTCCCATCTTCTTCACAAATGGAATTAATTATACCCGGTGGTAATCAATCCACGCTGCATCACAGACACTACTACTGAAGTACCAACCGAGCATCAACACGTGTTTGAAGCTGCCGAAAGCGCGACAGCACAAATGTTTCGCCAGTCCCATATCGCAGGCGACCATCGTTATAAAAGTAACATTCTCTTCTTCGAAAAGTGAAGCCGACCAAAACGTGCGCATGAGCTCGGCCGACTAGTCACTTGTTTTGGCTACGTGCAGATGGCTCCTATCGTCGCCCCGCTGGAGATCGTGCCACACGACTGATCCGGCGCCAACGACCACGCTGCTCGACGGCGCACGCTGAGGACCATCGGCGGATACGCGATCTACCCCGTGTTCGTGGTGTTCCGGCTACTGCGATGGCTCTGCATGAGTGAGTTCGCCGTGGTAGTGTTCGTTTTAAGCGCTGGCCGCAGCGCATCGCCACGAAGAGCGCCAATACGACCACCTGTCGGTATCCAGTGGCAGCTCCAGTTCAATGGCGGCATCCAGTGGCGACCCTGACGCGAATCTGCTCATACGACAGAAACAATGCCACAAGCAGGCCTTCGACTTCAGCACCAAGGTCAAGGACGTGGCCCAGGAAAAGCTCGACTCTTTAAGTGCATGGTCAAGATAGAAAACCTCAACGATAATTTGCCCTGGCGTGCGAGCGTGACCCGCCCTCAGGCCAACCAGAAACGCCGAGCATGGCACAAGGCGGCATCCGGCCACGACCTAGCCCCAAAACTGGGTGGTCCCACAGGGCTAAAAATGGCCGAAAATAGCGGTCCTGGCAGCCAAGTGAATGACAGTTCGCCACCTCTGCCGCCGCGTTTGGGTGTTACGGTGAAGAACCAGGCAGCAACAGCATCGCGGCTGGGAGTGGCGACGCACACAGTCGCCTCACGGCCCAGACACCGTACCTTGGAACACAACGGTCGGAGGTGCTCTGACGACTGCCAAGTAGCCATCACGGGTTTTCCGGTGAGCTGCTAATGAAGCTGGACCATTGCCAACGGCAGCGAGGCGGCGGCTCAACCTTGAGTAACCAAACGCACAGGAGCTCAAAGGTCGACAGCCACCTGCTGCAGCAGCACGGACCGACTCCCGGGTAGGATGCTTGCGTGGCGGTCGTGAAGGAAGGCGGATGTCGACACTAAAGGGCGTGAGCTCGCGATTTGCCCACATGATTCTCGACAGGAGCGTAGACGGTGGGCCTGAGGTGCTTTCTTGTGACATTGCTAGCCAAAATGTGACCAAGCATGCACTAAGTGAAATGGTGATCCTGTCCACACACAGGCCAGAGCAGTTCACAAGTCTTTGAGCACAGTCCAAGGGCCTGTTACTCTTTGGGCCACCAGGCAACGCGAAGATGTGGTTGGCGATGGTAGTCGCCCACGAATCCCACTCTACGTTCTTGAAGATCAGTGGGACTTCGCTAACTTCGAAATATCTTAGTGATGTATTAGTCGTTGCACGAGAACTGCAGCTTAGCATCTTTTTTGCTTAACTATGGTAGAATATTTATTAGTACTGGTGATTCTTTCTTATTCATGTTCATTCTTTTTCGTGCGAGACTGCTTGAATATTAAAACCGATATTCGTATTGTAGAAGTTACTTTATTACTTTAATTTCATGTTTCTGTGTGTCTTATGTATTGTTACGATAGTGAACTTTGTGTTACTTTGGTTGTGGAATGTGTATCGATTCAAGCAAAAATGTAAAAGAAGTATCGGGTTACACACGTATATTATAAGGTAAGATAGCATGTGGTGGGTGCACATGTAGGTTGTAGCCATTTCGCCATCTCCACATATACCGAATTTGGTATCACTTGATGTGAACAGACAACAAAGGTAAATGACACGTTCAAACATGATAATCTTGATATGCATGTCATGTATAACATGAATAAATTCTACGCTCATAGCGCCCTCGTGGCCATATTGCTGGCTCCACATATACCAAGTTTGGTATCACGTGACGTTAATTGACGACGAAAATTATTAACATGTCTAAACATAATAATAAAGACATATAAGGCATGTACGGCATAACTGACGTCCGCCTCGTAACGTTGTGCTGATTTTAAATTGACATATTAAAATTTTCGGTTCGTGCTTCGCGTATCATTGATCGCCACTGTATGTGGGATCTGCAATTTTTTACGTTATTTTTTTGTTATCAAAATAATATTTCTCGAATAAATCTAGAGACTTCGTCGCTTATTTACCGTAGAGGCTTTGTGACTCTGAAGCAGTCTCCTCAGGAGCGGCATTACGAATATGAAAATGGCTGTTTTCCAATTCTCAGACAGCATCGCAGACAGTCTACGTATACATATAGCCGTCTTCGTAGGGGACTTGAGACAGCTTCGAACCATTTATTTGAACACGCACGGCCACAAATCTACGAGCCTTCGTAAATGCCTCGCGTCGGTAAACGAAGGCTCAAAAAAGAAAACAAATACTGGAAATAAAATAAGTCACTTTATGGGCTGAACTGCCAAATAAAACCACTTTATAGGCATTTAAACTCGAGAAAAGTTTCTTTTGTAAAACGTTGGGCCCGTATCTGCATATTATCTACAAATATTGTCGAAAGACGATAGTCTTGCGTGTGGAGAGAGTGAACAAACATTTATTTGATGTTCTTTGCAAGAAAGTCGGTGAATGGTATTCTGGAGGCGCTGCGTTAGAGTGCCTCGAGCATGCAGCGGAGGCGAACGAGCGCATCATATCACGTCACACGTGAGACATGAGCCCTGTCTGGCAGTTATCTTGGATAACGAAGCGTGCGTGCAGGTAGGTGATAAGGAGTAGAACGCGAGTCGACGGGTAGATGCCTTCACCGTGTCCTCCTAGAAAAGCGTTGGAAACACTCGCATTTTCGTGCAAGCATTGCATCGTCAGCGCAGCGTGATAAGCGCTACGGTCCTTGGAATTACTTATGTATGCCTTTTCTGGTAAAAGGCGAACATGCAGAATATATACGTGTTGTTATGGTGCCGGAGATATGCGCAATAATTGCTTTTTAATTGACAATCGCACAGGTATGAACACTAAATCTTCAGCAAGATTGGTGGGTGCTGCGGATCCGGTCGGCCGTTTGGAGCATGGGCTGGTCCGTTCAGAGTACCCGGTACTGTTAAGCACGAACAACAAATGCACAGACAAACAGACCAAAATTTTTTTGTTGAACGTCCCCAAGTAAGACTCTCGCCTGTAATAATGAATGAATTTTTATGTGACACAAAAAGCAGACAATTCTCGGCTATAGCGTGTTGCTGATGAAAATTGGACGACATCCTGGCACTGTCGGAAGACGAACAGCTGTTGCTTTGCATGATGATTAACTGAATGTGTTCTGCAAATACAGTGCTACAGAACGTTCTCTCTGAGGAGAATCCAAAGGTAAGTATTTCACAATGATGTGCTTTGCGGTTCGGGTCTGGAAGCTTGTTCACCGTTTTCGGGTGTGGTGTCGCGCACAGAGCGGAGTTGAGTTCTGAGCCATGACGAGTGCGCTACAGGACGCACTGCGAAAGCTGTCGCCTAACGTGCCTAGTACATTCATATGCACTGTCGAAAGCAATGCGCGATTCCCAACCTTTTTTTTGGTGTCTGCTTAATTGTGTGACAAGCGTGAATCCCACTCAACTAATTGCTGTGAAAGCCTCTCATCACCGTGCAGTATGAAGAAAGAAAGAAAAATATTGATAATTATTATATCATGTATTGCGAAGAATGGAAAGCTAAGAAATTTAAGATTAAAATATGAAAAATTGCGTAAGTTAGGTGGGCTGATGTCGCGGACTGCAAGGTAATGATCCCGCCATGAACACGCAGTTCCTCAGTTGCCCAGGTTCCAGCAGACTTAAGCGTACAAAACGGAGAGATGCCTCGATAGAACAATAATCGAATGGTTGTATGGAGGTAATTAAAGTAATTTTCACAGCATACTTACCAGAACAAATCTCAGTTAAAGCGTATGTTAATGACAATTACACTTCTTATATTTCAGACAAGAGGCTCGGACTGCTACCTCTTGAGAAGCTCGCCACTGCTGGAATGCCTGCACCACGGTGAGAGTGCAGCAATCATGTGACACTTCAGGGTGACGAAGGAGACGTTGTGGAGCCTGATGGCGCTCCTGTGGGAAGACAGTACCGCCAGAACACACGGATGGTGTCGGGAGCTGTAACTTTTTGTTGTTTTTTTGTGGTTAGGTTGCGGAGCTCTTTTCCGAGTAATGGCAGCGTGCTTCAGTATCCCAAGAACCACAACGTTCCGAATGGTCCTGAGTATTTTGTAAATTGTGGTGAAAAAGATGAACAAATTTATATACCAGCCAAGTCCAGAAAAATTACGCGAAATTGCCGCAGGATTTTGCGCCATGTCGAATTCTAAATATTTCGATGGCTTTGTTGGAGTCATGGATGGCACCCACATAAGAAATAAAGCTCAGTCATATGATAGAAGATTATTTTAACAGGAAGCAATTTTACCCAATCGAACTGCAGGCAGGCTGCGACCATCGGGGCATATTTGTAGACATTCTTGTTGGATACCCCTGAAGCGGCCATGATACGCGCTTTTCAAAGAATAGTCAAATCTATACTGGAAGCCTTTATCCTCTTCCTGAATACGCCATTTTATGCGATTCCAGTTAATCGAACATGGTCGCACTAATCGCAATCACAACTCCGTATAAAGACGCAACCCGCCCTGTGGAGGTACATTTCAACACAGCCCACGCAATAGCGCGTGCAATTGTTCAGCGCGCCTTCGGCCTTATGAAAGGCCGCTGGAGGTCGGCGTTCACAAGGGCACTGGAGGTGTCTATGTACAAGGCACCGGATGTCGTCGCTGCATGTGCAGCCACGCATCATGTGCGCATGCGTATGAGTAAAGCATCCCCCGAAGAGCTCGAAGAAGACGTCAACATCGGTGGATACCTTAGACAGAGTCTCCGTTCCGGGATACAGAAGAAGAACAAAGCAGAGACCATCTGGCCGCCCGACTTTCCCGCCCTGCGCCGTGGGGCAATCATGACTACCATGCAGTCATATGAGACCCGTTTTTTAAGTCAGTTGATCGTATGCAAGGTGCCAAAATTTTTCTTTAATTGTGATATATATATATATATATATATATATATATATTCATATTTATTCATAAATATATTTTATAATAAATGTAACCAATACTTTGAATTGTAACAATGTCTTATGATACTTGAGTGTAAAAAAAGGAACTAATCGTTACTTGTGTGCCTCATAAAAAAGTGTCGAACATACTCCCCATCAGTTCCATTTGCTTCTCTACATTCGTTAGGATTCACTCCATCACATCGCTTCTGTTCTGCGGCTTCGGCCTCTCCTCTCGTCGCTGTCGCTTTGCCTTCCGGGGTGGCTGGTCGTTATGCACGAAACAGAAGCCATTTTATGCTATACAATTATAGCACAACGTTTCTTTAATTTATTATATTATTTCTCACTGCTAGCACTTAAGATGACATGACGAATTTGTGAAGAGGCATTCTTCTCTGCTTCTGACATATCGACAAGCAGACTTACATTCTTCAACTAATAATCATATAATAATAATATCTGGGGTTTACCGTCCCAAAACCACCATATGATTATGAGAGACGCCATAATGGAGGACTCCGGGAATTTCGACCACCTGGGAATTCGACCACCTGCACTCAAGTCTGAACACACGGGCCTACATTTCCGCCTCCATCAGAAATGCAGCCGCCGGCAAAACAGCCTACGGCAAAACGGCAAAAGTGACCTACGGCAAAAGTGACCTACGGCAAAACAGCCTTAGCATCTTAGCCACTGGAACACCGTGGCCGGCCAGCAATTTTCAATTCATCAGCTTCGAAGAGACAAGTCAACTAGTCGAAACTTCGGCTTCACTGGCACCAAGTCTTCACGAACCGTTCATCTATGCAACCGTCTAGAATTGAAGCTGTGTTTTACTTTAAAGACGGCTAATAAAAGAAAGTGTGTAAACGCATGTTTTCAATTATTACACGAATAACTACACCGAATGCAATACGCGCGCAAGAAAAGTTTCGCAGCTAGACATTTCAGGCACGTCGAATGAAAACGTACTTTCTGTGTCTTTGAACGTACAAAAATGTTACTCCACAGATAGGTAGTGTACTGGCTGTAATACTAAAAACTCTTTCTCTCACATCGTTGATATATATATATATATATATATATATATATATATATATATATATATATATATATATATATGGGATATGTCACAACGGGAGCGTTGTCAACGAGGATAAATATATTTATTTCCCTTGTATTTATCCTTGTTGACAACGCTCCCGTTGTGCCATATCCCATACCTTCACGAAGACTAACTGGCCCATTGAAATATTACTCCCATTATATATATATATATATATATATATATATATATATATATATATATATATATATATATATGACTTCATTCACCCCGTCACGGTGGTCTAGTGGCTAAGGTACTCGGCTGCCGACCCGCAGGTCGTGGGATCAAATCCCGGCTGCGGCGGCTGCATTTCCGGTGGAGGCAAAAAAGTTGTAGGGCCGTGTACTGAGATTTGGGTGCACGTTAAAGAACCCCAGGTGGTCGAAATTTCCGGAGCCCTCCACTACTGCGTCTCTCATAATCATATGGTGGTTTTGGGACGTTAAACCCCATATATCAATCAATCAATCGCTTTTTGGGGATCTCAGAGCTGCAAAGATATCTAAAAAGGAAGGCCTACAGTTCTATTTCTTGATCACGTGTCTCTAATATCACATGCCCCAAGTCAGAGTACGCAGCATCAGTATGGGATCCAAGCCAAGAAAATCTAATCGCTTCTCTCGAGCTTGTTCAAAATAATTCCGCTCGCTTTATCCTGTCAAACTATAACCGTACTGCCAGCATATCTTCAATGAAAAGCAGCCTTTCCCTTCCCTCTTTATCATCACGCTGGAAACTTTTTCGGTTAACCATGCTACATAAAATATATTATCATTCCTTCCTGCGCAACGAACTCTTACCCCAACCACTATACATTTCCCATCGCATTGACCACCGTCACAAGGTTGGCATTAACAATTATCATACAAAATCTGCCACTCAGTCATTCTTGCCCCGTTCGTCCCGGGAATGGAACCACCTTCCCGCTGAAATTGCGGGTATCACCGATAACCGACTGTTCCGTGCTGCCTTAGCCAATGTTGTATATGCAGAATTATCTGATGTTTAATCTGTGTTTGTGTGACCACATTGTTGCGATAATACTAATTTGTTTTGTCTTTCCTTTTCCTTTTTGTGTACAGAACGTTTTTTGTAACCATGCTACCTCATGTTATGCCTTTGTTCTGTACCACTCCCCTCTGTAATGCCTCTGGCCCTGAGGGTATAATAAATAAATAAATAAATAAATAAATATATAAAAGTTTATTATTCCATTATACCTATTTGCTTCTGCTATTGATTGTCCGAAATATGATTGGGGAAATTGTGAAATGAACGCACCAAAAGAAGTTAGCTTTTGAGTTTTTTTCGGCACTTCTTAAAACAATTGAGTATCTACCCATACATCGATCAATACACCAAAGACAGCGCATGCCCCAAAATATATTGAGGCCTGACGAAATCCTTGAAAACTGGTGTCGCTGGAGCCAACGTTCGACAAACCAACTTGCCTTCATCAGTTGCTGCCATGACTAAGACAAATGCATTTGTCTTCTTCAACTGGACCCCAATGACGCCCCCTATTCCCGGAATCGTCCTCGCAAATACGCAGGTCAGCCAAAAAATGGAATCATTCAATGGCAACTTACTACCAGCCGTGCTTTGCTGCGTTCCTTTTTTCTGTGAAAAGGTGCCGTAACACATGCCTCTAATTATGAGAAGCCCGATCGGATCCTCCCCAACTGTAAAATAAAAAAGTGTTCTTACACTCACGTACATATGCAACCACAATTTTTATTCGTACTTCATCAAAGCGAAGGGTGACTGGTTGTGCTCAGTCTAGCGCAGCCACTGTTCAGGTAACGACGAGCAGGTAGCCACGCATAGTGGAGCGTCGCGACAGGCACCGCGTGATTACTGGAGACCGGATTATAATCAAATGCTTACTTGTTCCTTGAATTCTTATAGCGCGATTTTCATATATGAGCATAATTTTGAGGTTGATAAGGGCTTTTAGGGTATTTTAATAGTGCCTATAAATGCCAATTTTGAGTGTTTGTGCCAAAAGCCTATAGGTTTCCATAAATCACTATTTTCCAAACGAGCGCCTATATGAGCACAATTCAAGCCCGAATTTCGTTTTCGATCGTGGTGTGAAACCGTTATTCATGTAAAAAAGGTAACATCGATATTTCCAGACACTATAGGGTTCAAAGAAAACAAAACTGACATGCTGCGAGCGGTCAGAGAAGGAGCATGAGGAGTGCAAAAGACGCTATTTCTGCAGCCCTAAATGGAAGCACGTCTCAACGTCTGCAGAGGAAGGAAAAAATTAAAGATGAGGTAAGAAAATAAAAGTGACGACTATGACTGAGGACGTGACGACCACCATCTACAGACAGCTGTCCAGTGCCCTGAAGGAACTGAAGAACCACACTGAAGACCTGGGTGTTGCGGTGGGAAAGGAAGAGCAGGTTTTTTCTGACAGCAGCGGGCCGCTGGAGAACGAATGAAAGACCATAGATTTCCTTTTATAGAATGCTCTTGTTGATTCAGTAGTGGCGAAGGTCGCCAAAGTGTTATAATTTATACAGTGAAGCCTGAGACAGGCGCTGGCTTGTTTACAATCAATGGTGTATTTAGCATACATTAACCGTGTGCTTGAATACCCTTGTTCCGTATAAGATTCCTTGTCATATGTCTTTAAGTGACAAACATAAAAAAATACGAAACAGGGCTTCAAGATTCGTCCTAAGCTATTACTCGAAAATAACAGCTGTACAATATAAAAAGTGTACTAAATTGCAAATTATCAGCATTGCGTCGAATTAAACAGACGTTAAAGCTCCCATGTCAAGCGTTTCATGGCAAAACTTGCATTCCAATATCAATGTACCTAAACAGGCCTCTTCGGGCAATGGTAATTAAGATGTTAGAATGTCGTATCAGACATAATGTTTCTATTAATTTGTGTTTTGTTAGTTTCAGGACAGAATGAAATGGCTTATGAAAAGAACAAAGTGTGTTGGGTCAGTGTAGCCGTGTTTTCAAGGCATTGTAACACACCTGCTGGAGCGCCTTCGTATAAAAAATGTGATGTGCACCGGTGTTTGTTTTGCTTGTAATTTAATTTTAAGCGTCTTTCTCTAGGTGAGATGATATGTTGTAATTAGACACTAGACATTCTTGCGTGCCCAATGAAAAGCGTTCTATCAAGGTGATTTTTCCAATTGTTTCACTACGAGCCACCAGAGCATAACGCAAAAAAGCAAGCTAGAATCTCTTGCATCTCGACCCATCTAGCCATCACGAGCCTCATTTCTTCCCTGTTTTCTTCGATATTGTGGCTGGAGAATCATATGACGCATGCTTGAGCAAGGTCCCGCGCGCATGACTTGGCCAGCCTGCATGCGTACGTACGCCATTGGTTGATTGATAGATGGATACGTGAGGTTCAACGTCCCGAAACCACCATATGATTAGGAGATACGCCGTGGTGAATGGCTCCGGAAATTTCGACTACCTGGGGTTCTTTAACGTGCATCCAAATCCGAGGCCACGGGCCTAAAACATTTCCGCCTCCATCGGAAATGCAGCCGCCGTAGCCGGGATTCAATCTCACGACCTGTGGGTCATGAGCCGAGTACCTTAGCCACTAGACCACCGCGGCGGGGCACGTACACCATTGATGTTGCGCCGTTTCGGCGTTCTGTGTTGTGTATTACCAGTTTCCGCTGGAAGTATCAGTCAGTGCTTGTACTTTAGGAGAGGCTGGCAAGGATCATGTATTTTGACTGCAGCTACACTACACCACGTCGCTCCGCTGAAACTACGGTCAGAGACGGCGCACCACACGCAAGCTAAGTGTTGTCAGGTTTGGCAAAGCAGTAGTAGTAGTGGCAGTAGTAGTAGTAGTAGTAGTAGTAGTAGTAGTAGTTGTAATAATAGTAGTAGTAACAGCAGTGGTAGCAGGTGTGGCTTTACGTAAAAAACCATGACATAAATAAGAGGAATGCCGTAGCGGAGGTATCCGCAATTTTTGACGAGCTGACATCGCGCCGTACACGGGCATCTAATTTTTGCCTCCATCTCGATGTGACCGCCACGGCTACAATTGAACCCGCGGCATTCGGGTCAGCAGTGGGGCATCCTATAGCGACTGGTCCACCGAGGCGGACTCCCAACGAGGGCCGATTAGTGAATGGCATCTAGATGCTATTCAAAATAAAAATAAAAATAATAACAAGCTCAGATTCCGTTTGCATGTTGTATTTTTTTAGCTTTGATTCATTTTACTGATTTTGAAAGGGCAGTGCAACGACACAGGGAAAAGATAGCCATAGAGACAAAGAGGTCTCTCTTTCATTGCCCTTTGTCTTTGCGCTTCCTTTTTAAAAATATACGAAGCAGCTAGCCCAAACCAAAGTACTCCTTATTCATGCTACACATCAGAACGCACCATTTCCACTTGCTAAAATGAGTAAAGTCGTATGCAACGCTCCACATCATGTACCGTTTAAAATGCAGGATCTAATCAGGAGACGGGACATTTTCGTCTCTTTTTTAGATATAGCTACGATTTAACGAAGTTATGATGAAGAACGTAGGGTATGCAGCGTAAGCCCACCCACTTCCCCGCAAACGGCGAAGTTCGCAGTTTTACCAGCGCATGCAGCGAAGCGGGAGAAACCGTAGCAGACGACGCACACCTCCGCCAGTGTGTGCTTGTGCGCGCAACGCCCACTTCATGGCCCAAAAAGCACGGTCACGCACACCGTGTTAGCTGTTACAGTAGCCGCAAATGAATTGGGAGGAGTCATTACGTATCTAACGACAACACCACCCCCCCCCCCCGAAAACACACGCACATTGCATATACACGTTTACAAATAGCTCGCACACCTAATTTTTCATTCCTCGTGTTGCGCAGCGCATTATGAACACAACAGAACAAACAGGGGCCAGTAAGGTACATCAAAAACGCAAAACAATGACGAAAAAAAATCTCGCCTTGCGCCGTCAATTCAACATGCACGTACTGCTTCAAATGTAATTTTACGTTGAAAGCCCGGAAGTACAAATTGAAATAATTACTTGACCTTCTCATGGCTCATGTAGGTGCAGTCATTATGTCTGAGAGGTTCCTATAGAATCACGACTATAAATAGAATTGCATAGCTGCAATACACGGCTTCATGGTACGTGGTTGTTCTACGACGCTGTGTTTCACAACTATGTAATTCCATGGAATTCTATGGAAGTCGACAAATGTACAATGAACGTTACAAAGTAATACTTAAACAACACAAAGTCTAAAGGAGTGTTTGAGTAGCACACTTCATGAACTCAGACTACAAGTCCGGCTGAAATCGTGTTGGTCATCAAAAACACTTAGCCGCACAGTCAAGTGCACATAGAGGCATCGCCGAACACCATTGGTTGCACATACCTATGCAACATTCAAGTTTTCCGTAAACAATGCATACCCATTAACAACAGCGTGTCAACTGACATGCCATGGCATTTAGGTGGTACGGGATAACAGAGTCTATGATAATTTAAATCCAAACGTTTTCAAAGCCTTCTGCAGGACGTCCCAGAAAACAATGGCGTCCTTACATATAATAAAGCAATGTTCTATTTCTTTCAGAACTTCGCAGAGAAGGCAGGTAATAAAAATATGCCTTTGATGTTTAAGCTGGTTTTTACTGGTACTGTTTCTGTATGCACTTTGCCAAAAATTGTCTTGGTTATTGGTGAAATAGGCATTTTTGTTACACGTAATAGCACGTAATAACCAAAAAGTCTAATATATAGTAAGCGGTAAAGTGGGGCCTCAAAGAGCACATCCAGTACAGCATATTATAGGTGTTTTCTTTAGCTAGAGAACAAGTACTCATTGGAAAATCTGTCAGAAAACGCATTGATTCGTATACTTCCCGAACGAACCCTTGGAGATATGGAGGTGACGCGAATGTAGTAGGTACAACTAAATTTGGTAAAACATCTGCAAAATCTATTTGCAAGATTGTTCGATGCATTGGATGAGCACGGTCACAAAAAAGGAAAATCACAACTCCATTTGTCTAATAAAGAGGTGTACCAAGCAAAGACTACCTGCGCAGACAGGTCTAAAAACATTGTCCCGCCTCATCGGTTCATAGATTCATAACCAAATAAAGGTAGAAGATATACGGTGAAATTTCTGTATGTAGACCCTCTAACAACAAATTATTTGCAGCACGTAGTATATTTTTGTTGTCGCATACAAGTTGCACGCTTTAGTTTTTCCAAAGATACAAAAGTTATGAGTTATTGATGTCAGAGCAAAGCGCTTTATGGTGGGTACACGTTCTTTCCAATATTGTGCACTTGATCGACATGCATATAATGGAACGCCTAGGTACTATAGCGGAACAAGAGACCAATCGATACCCTGAAAATGGGTTGGTTCATATGTCCTTGGTTCAAGCTACAGTCAGCTAAGCTCATTCGTGCCACTGAAATTCTTACGAATTCTCCGGCTGTTGACACCACCAATTTTTTACAAGAAAAACCTGTGCAATAGAACACAAGGTCATGCGCATACCCCAATACCTTTACCGCATTCCCATAATCACTGAAACTGTGGACGTTGTTAGATTCAATTACACTAAATTACAGTGGCTCTAAGTAAAGAACAAAAAAAACATTAACGACAACTAACAGCCTTTTTTCCCAGGCGGGTTTTTAAACACGGGTTTTGAAAGATGGCCATTAACAAGTAAACGAGCTGAACATTCATTGTAGCATAGTTTCACACCTTTAAATATACTCTCAGTCAGGTGTCGGATAACGAATGGTATATAGGCGGCGCGCTCCTGCGTACTGACTAAAATCCTCTCTATAGAGATTGCAACAACAAATAATACCCGTGACAGCCGCGTGGCGTGAATGTAACGCGTATAGCCCGTAAGAGCAGGCGCAAGAAAGAAAAAAAAAGAAAGAAAAAGGGGAGAGCCGCCGATCTGTCGCACCTGCCTGGCGCCGGAAATAGAACGGCAAGTTCATTTTTTTATATAGTGAATGGCCCACTAATAGATTCACATTCTTCATCAGTTAGAGGAGTCACAAATGACAAAAACTGCGTCATCCCATCTTTGTTTTCCTTTGAGAAGAGGCGCTGAACGAATCTTTGTAATAGGTTCCAAAGTCTGACATAATTACTATGCAATTATTGACAGTCGTCCCGAGTAAAGGTCTCGTATGAACTTGATTTTAGCGTTGCGATATTCTTCGAGTAAGCCTTGACGTGTGGGCTCCTCTGACTGCAAAATACGAGTACTGCGGGATTGAACTTGGGTAGCTCTGTAACGTAAAGCATCATGCCTCTGGAGTGCATTTTGGGCGGTAGCAATTCCGGCTGTATACCGACCAGCAACCTAGCGCTCAAATTCATATAGTTATGCCAGTGCTTGGTATTCTTCACAAAGTGGCTCTAGGCACGTTCGATGTCGGGTAAAGAATCGCGTTATTATGAGTAATAAAACGTTTTAGTTGAGCAAAGGAAAAGCAGGCGTCACACAATAGAAATAGTGTAACGGATGGGGCGTCTAATGTTCCAACTGATTACAAAAACTTGTTTTTGATCACCTAATAACTGTGGCGCACACCCACTTTAGGCATAATTCGTCATCATCAGTCACTGCATGAACAATCGGCACAAAATTACTTGACAGTGTTTAGCGGCTACAACGCGTCATAAAGAAATTGCGAAAACTAAAAACGCGAATGCTGCTATACTACCCAGATATCGTTATTAATAATGCCAAGCTGGGTACCCAGCAGTTACCCATTGAGTATTTAGAAAAAAGCTCTGAAAGCCTGCTCCTCTAGCTTTCGGTCTGAATGTGCTTGGGACTTGTTCAAAAATTTTCGTTAAGCCCGCTCGATCTCGGATAAAAAATCGCGTTATCATGAGTATTGAAGCGTTCCAGAACACCAATGCAGAAACCAAGCGTCACACAATGCAAATTGCGTAACGGTGGGTCGTTCAATGCGCCAACCTATTACAAAAGCTTGTTTTTGATCACCTAATAACTTCGGCGCAATACCCACTTCAGGCCGAATTCCTCATGGTCGTCAGGTATCGCATAAATAATTTGCACAAAAATACATGCAAGTGTTTAGCGGATACACCATTTGATAAAAAATGAAGAAAATCAGCATATTGAATGCTGCTGTATTATCCATATATGAATAATTAAAAAGCCATAGTGGATACCCAGCAAGTTTTCTTGGGGTGTTTACCCAACGATTGCTTGGAAAAGGTTTTTAGAGGCCGCTCTTCTCGATTTTGCTCTGACTGTGCTGCGTCTTCTCCGCAGGCCTAATTTTTTCTAACCAATAAAACAAGTCCCTAAATTAACAACACTTCTTCCGGTATGTACATACAATCACAAGCTGCATAAGTACAACGTTATAACATTCGATGAAATATAGCAAACACATATATCAAAGCAGCTGCGTAATTTTCTGTTATCAGCTTTCCATTATTCTTCATACGCGGTCCCTACGCTGCATATAGATATATATAACCTAAGGGGCCACCTTCAATAAAATCGGTTGTATGCTGGCACCTGCTTTCATCTTCCTTTGTGATGAAGCGTTCTCCATAGCATTGTTTAGAATAAATAAAATTTTATTATGAATTTAGTCCTACGTTTATAGTATACAAGTGAGGAACATTGATATTGTCACATGCGTCCCGCGAAAAAACGAAGGCGACAGCGCATACGCGCATCTGCACGCTTTTATGCAGAACGCAACAACGAGAAAGATGAGGAACTCTCTCTCACGCGGTTAACAAAAAGACCGACCCGCTGCTGTTTTCTCAGCGTCTTCGAGTACGACCTCTCTCTTGACGTCGCGACACTGGTGGAGGTGCTGGGGCCTGCAACCTGATGCAAGAAAGCGTTGTTCGGGACCGTACACCCAGTCCGGAGCCTCAACGTCTTGTTGCGACTCCAGTACACCGATTCAGCCGGCGCCTATTAGGCCTAAGCCCAGAACTCTTGACGGCATCTCCTGTTACCAGCATGGCAGCCCCTTCAGCGTCTGCGAATCTTCCTCCGGCCCAGACGACTCACCCTTACCAGGTAACTTTTGAGACTCCTCGTGTTCCCGAAGTCTTCCGTGGAGAACCGTATGAAGATGTCGAGGACTGGCTCGACCAGTTCGAGCGGACCGCTGTGGTGAATCGTTGGAGCGTGCAAGAAAAACTTGGCCGTGCCTACTTCGCAATGGAAAATAGCGCTCGTACATGGTACGAGAACAGGGAGCCTACTTTCCAAACCTGGGACAATTTCCGCCAAAAGCTTCTCGAGACGTTCCTCAGTGCGGACCGACGGGATCTCGCACAGCAGATGATCGAAGCCCGCATGCAAAAGCCGAATGAAAGCGTGGCCATCTTCGCTGGGGATATGGCCCGCCTGTTTCGCCGCGCTGACCCTGACATGCCCGAGGCAAGGAAGTTCGTCATCTGATGCGGGGAGTTAAGGAACCGCTTTTCGCCGGCCTTGTACGAAATCCACCAACAACAGTGGATTAATTCATCAAAGAGGCGACTGTCATTGAGCGGGCGCTCCGGCAACGATGCCGCCACTTTGACCGCCTGCCCGACCAAACGCCTGTTGGTGCCGCCGCTCAAAACGCCGCCGTTTCTGAAAACTCTTTACGGCAAATGATTCGACAAATCCTGCGGGAAGAGCTGCGGGCCCTCGGCCTTCCGTCTACCGATCCCCCAGTTACTTCTGTTGCAGAAATCGTGCGCCTGGAACTACGGCAAGCCTTTCCCTCACCGGCGCCACCACCCGAACCACGTCCACTGACCTATGCTGATGCCGTCCGCCGTCATCCGCCTGCCCCAGAAGAACCACCCTTTCAGCCACGGCCCGTTACCTTGCCGTGGTGGCAGCGTGAACCTGTGCGGCGACCACCAGTACGTCGGACCGACTTGTGGCGCACCGCCGACCGTCGACCCCTTTGTTTCCACTGCGGCGAACCAGGCCACATCTCGCGCTACTGCCGGCATCGAGAAACCCGGTTTGGAAACTTTTCTCGGCCCGCTTCTTTTTATTCTGGAGACCCTCGTGACCATGGTGCTGATCACCTACCGACCAACCAAGCGTCTTCACCAAGTCGTCGCTGGCGGTCTCCCTCACCTGCACGAGGTCAGAATTCCCCGAATCGCCAAAGATACGTGGACGCCATCAGAAACCGCTCCCCAAGCCCGTGCCAGGAAAACTAACTGCCGCGACCTCCGGGGGCAAGGTTGCCAATTGCCGAGACGCCAAAAAGACCCCTTTGCCTCTACACAAAGACGACGTGACGACGGTGATGACGAAGACGACAACAACCACGAGTACTACTGCCAATGAATTTGTACGTGCCGACCTCACCGTTATTATAGACGGACACCACGTAACAGCACTGGTTGACACTGGTGCTGACTTCTCTATTATGCGACAAGAGCTTGCCGACCGCCTTAAGAAAGTTAAGACGCCGTGGAGTGGGCCGAGCATAAGGAGTGCTGGTGGGCAGCTAATGACGCCAACCGGTAAATGCACCGCTCGGCTCGTAATCGATGATTCGAACTTCGTCGCCACTTTTGTCATTTTACCGGACTGTTGTAAAGAGTTGATTTTGGGTATGGATTTTCTGCGAGAGTACAGTGCTGTCATCAACATCCCAGAACGTATCGTCACCTTTTCCGCCCATCCTTACGTCGACGCCACCACTGAAGAACAACTGCAACGTTTACGTGTAGCCGATGATGTGATGCTCTCGCCGAGATCTTGCTGCCTTGTGTCGGTGTTGTGTGAACGGCCGTGCCGTAATGAGGTGATAGCGGAGCGAATAGACACGCTATTGCTTACGCAAGGTGTTTCAATAGCGAGAGGCATTCTGGCACTAATTGATGGACGGGCAGAAGTCCTCATCACCAACTTCAGCAACGAGCGTCGTCACATCCAGAAGGGCACCACGATTGCCTACTACGACGACGTGGACCAAGCCAGAGATTGCTTCGCTTTACAACCAGACGAGGCGACCATCCCAGCCTCGACACCTTTGCCTGTCAACATTTGCTCAACCCTGTCAGCCTCGGAAAAACAGCGCCTACTAGAGCTGATACACCAGTTCAAAAATTGTTTTTCGTGCACGTCGAAAGTCAAGCAAACACCGCTGACCCGGCACCGAATCATCATTGAAGATAATACGAGACCGATCCGTCAAAACCCATACCGTGTGGCTCCGAAAGAACGTGAGGAGATCCAAAAGCAAGTTCAGAAGATGCTCCAAGATGACGTAATACAGCCTTCCAAGAGTCCCTGGGCATCCCCCGTGGTATTGGTTAAAAAGAAAGACGGCAGCTTGCGTTTCTGTATAGATTACCGCAAGTTAAACCAAGTAACGAAGAAAGACGTATACCCACTGCCACGTATAGATGACTCTCTTGATCGGCTGCGGCATGCACGCTATTTCTCATCGATGGACCTGCGAAGTGGCTATTGGCAAATAGAGGTCGACGAGAGAGACCGTGAGAAAACTGCTTTCGTGACGCCCGACGGTCTTTATGAATTTAAAGTGCTTCCATTCGGGTTATGCTCAGCGCCAGCCACTTTTCAGCGTTTAATGGACACTGTGCTATCAGGACTTAAGTGGCAGACATGCTTGGTTTATCTAGACGACGTTGTCGTCTTCTCAGCTACATTCTAGGAACACCTTAGTCGATTATTCGCAGTTCTAGAAGCTATACGTTCGGCTGGCCTGACTTTAAAGCCAGAGAAGTGCCACTTCGGTTTCAACGAACTTTGCTTCTTAGGCCACGTGGTCAGCCACGAAGGTGTTCGACCTGACCCGGGCAAAATCGACGCTGTCGCAAAGTTTCCCGCACCGCATGACAAAAGAGCAGTGAGACGCTTCTTAGGCCTCTGCGCTTATTACCGACGATTCATCGCCAACTTTTCGTCTATTGCGGCGCCTCTGACGCGGCTCACACGAGAGGATGTCCCCTTTCTTTGGAGCGAAAAGGAACAAACAGCGTTCAACGAATTACGCCAACGCCTCCAAACACCTCCGGTTCTGGCGCACTTTGACCAGGAAGCGCCAACAGCACTTCACACCGACGCAAGCAATGTAGGCCTGGGCGCCATACTGATACAATGGCAAGATAACTCCGAGAAAGTGATAGCCTATGCCAGCAGAGCTCTTTCTCGCACGGAAGAGAACTACTCGACTACCGAGAAAGAGTGCCTTGCCGTGGTTTGGGCGGTTCTCAAATTTCGACCGTATCTGTACGGCCGCTCATTCAAGGTCGTCAGTGATCACCACTCGCTTTGCTGGCTCACTAACTTGAAAGACCCATCCGGCCGTTTAGCACGCTGGAGCCTTCGGCTTCAGGAGTTTGATATGACCATTATTTATAAATCAGGGAAGAAGCACACCGACGCAGACTGTCTCTCGCGGTCACCCGTTGAGCCTGCCGCTATTAATGACGAGTCTATGGACGCCGCATTCTTGGGAGTCATCAACGCGGCCACTATCTCACAAGAGCAGCGCCGTGACCCTGACCTGCTTTCGCTTATCGATTTCTTAGAAGGACGACGGGAAGACGTGCCGCGAATTTTTGCGAGAGGAGTGCCATCTTTTTGTTTAAGGAACGACGTCCTATACAAGAAAAACTTTTCTCCCACCGGCAGCCCATACTTGCTCATCGTCCCTGCATCACTGCGAAAAGAAATTCTGGAAGCCTGCCATGATGAAGTCACCTCTGGTCATCTCGGTTACACTCGAACATTGTCCCGTCTGCAAAACAGTTACTACTGGCCTAACCTACCTGCTGCTGTGAAACATCATGTCCAAACATGTGTCGACTGTCAAAGACTCAAAGCACCACCCGGCAGGCCGGCAGGCTTATTACATTCCATTCAAGTGCCAGCAAAGCCATTCGCCCAAATCGGAATGGATTTCCTGGGCCCATTCCCAACTTCTACCACAGGGAACAGATGGATCATTGTCGCCACTGATTATTTGTCTCGCTACGCAGAAACTAAAGCCATGCCGAGGGCCACAGCAGCAGAAGCGGCTCATTTCTTCATAGAAAACGTCGTCCTTCGGCATGGTGCTCCAACAGTTCTCATCACGGATAGAGGAACTGCGTTCGTTGCAGAACTTTTGGAGTCGGTTCTCAGGACTCAGTGGTACAGCTCACCGGAGAACAACGGCGTACCACCCACAAACGAACGGACTAACAGAGCGGCTTAATAAGACCCTCGCAGACATGCTCTGCATGTATGTCGACACAGAACATAAGAACTGGGACGAAATCTTGCCTTATGTGACCTTCGCCTATAATACTGCCCGGCAGGAAACTACCGGAATGACGCCGTTTAGTTTAATACACGGGCGCGAAGTCACTACAACGTTGGACGCTATGCTGCCGCACGAGTGTGACGACACTCACGCTGACGCCGAAGAATTTGGTCAGCGTGCCGAAGAAGCCCGACAGCTAGCCCGCGTGCGTATTTGTCACCAGCAACACAAAGATGCGAAACGGTACGACCTACGACATAAATTGGTAACCTACAAACCAGGCGACAAGGTATGGGTCTGGATCCCAATACGTCGACGCGGACTTTCAGAAAAGCTATTACGACGATACTTTGGCCCATATCGAGTCACCCGACGATTGAACGACATCAACTACGAAGTTATTCCCGACGGCGATTGCAGTTCCAGTCGCCGAAACTGCTCACCCGAAATCGTGCATGTCATCCGGATGAAACCCTACTTGTCCAGCTAACTCTCGTTTGTCCTGTGCGTGCCGGTGCATATGTGCGTTTTTATAAGTAGAGTGCCTTGGCTACGCATCGGGACGATGCCATTTTTGGAGGGAGGCAAATGTCACATGCGTCCCGCGAAAAAGACGAAGGCGACAGCGCATACGCGCATCTGCACGCTTTTATGCAGAACGCAACAACGAGAAAGATGAGGAACTCTCTCTCACGCGGTTAACAAAAAGACCGACCCGCTGCTGTTTTCTCAGCGTCTTCGAGTACGACCTCTCTCTTGACGTCGCGACAATATATAGATAGTTTCTACTGCATAATTTCCTCTTATTTTTGCTTGTGTCAAATACAACCCCCGTAATGTTTTACTTATTTCAGGTGACCTAAATTCGACTTTTTGTGTGGCTGACTAGACAGCAAGGCTTTTACACACTGCTGTAAATCGTTGCGCATAAGGACGAAGTTAACGAAGACCGGTGCACGTGCTTGCTGTTACGAACAATTAGATGAAAAACGACGACGCTGACAAATTCGACCTGTTCACGTCCCACCTTCGTTACGTCTTTCAGTCAGTGATACCCGGCGGTACTCAATCCACGCTGCATCACAGATACTACTACAGAACTACGCACCAAGTTTCAACACGTGTTTGAAGCTCGTGAGGCCTCGACGGCACAACTGTTCCGCCACGCAAATCGCAGACCAGAAGCGCCGAGCATGACAGAAGGCGGCACCCGGCCACGACACAGCCGCGAAACTGGATGGTCCCTCGTGGCTAAAGATGGCCGGTAATGGTGGTCCTGGCAGCCAAGTGAATGACAGGCATCGGTGCTGCCTCTTGCCACGCTCTGTCGCCGTGTACGGTGTTACGCTGAGGAACCAGGCCGCAGAGGCATCGCGGCTGGGAACGGCGACGCACACAGTCGCCCCACGGCCCAGACACTATACCTCGGAACACAACGGTTGGAGGTGCTCTGACGACGGCCAAGTCCCCGTCACGGGTTTCCCGGCGAGCTGCTAATGAAGCTGGGCGAACGCAAACGGCAGCGTGGTGGCGGCTCAACCAGCAGCACCAAACGCACAGCAGTCCTAGGGTCGACAGCCAACTGCTGCAGCAGCGCGGCCTGGCTCCCGAAGAGGATCCTTCCGTGGCGGTAGCGAAGGAAGGTGGGTGTCGATACTAAAGGCCGTGGACTCGCGACTGGCTCACATGATCCTTGATGAGATCATAAACGTTGGGCCTGAGGTGCTTTCCAATAACATTGCTGGCCAAGAGAGGCCCAGTAGGCACCCAGCGAAATGGTGACCTTGCCCACAGGCAAGCCAGAGCTGTTCACAGATCTAAGAGCACCACCCCTGGGTTTTCGAGCTTTGGGCCACAAGGCAACAAGAAGACGATGCTGGCGAAGCCAGTCTCCCATGAATTCCTCCCTACATTCTTGAACATCAGTGCGCCCTCGCTAATTTCGTAATACGTTGGCGAGAAGAGAAGCTGGTTCGAGCTTTGTTCGCTGTTGCACGAGAACTGCAGCCTAGCATTATCTTCATTGACGAGGTTTACTCTCCGCTCAGCGAGAGCAAGGACAACGAGCATGAAGCTACGCGGAGGCTGAAGACAGAGTTCCTCGTCGAGTTTGATGGGCTGCACACAGGGAGAGAGGAATGGATTCTTGTCATGGGGGCCACGAACAGGCCTCAAGAGATCGACGAAGCTGCTCTCAGCCGTTTCACGAAGCGGGTGTACGTTACCCAGTGAGACGAGGACACGCGTCTAGTGCTTCTAGAAAAGCTGCTCAGAAAGCAAAATAGCCCGTTGTCACTAGACGAGCTCTGCTACCTGGCAAGCGTTGCCATTGGCTACTCGTGAAGTGACCTAACGGCGCTAGCCAAAGACGCCGCTCTGGGTCCCATAAGAAAGGTCAGTCCTGAGCAATTCCAGTGTGTCGACTCGAAAAAGATGCGAAACATAACGCTCGAGGGCTTCATGACCTCACTCAAGAAAGTCCGCTGGAGAGTGTCGGCACAGATCCTAGCGTTCTACGAGTGCGGGAACCACCTGCTGTCGCTTTCTCGGTTTTATTGATGCTTGTCAACGGACTGAGTATGATTTCTTGATTATTTAAATTATTCCACAGTACGGTGACATCACCGTCTGACGTCATCCTCGGTGCACGCCGTCGAGTCTACCATCATGTTCTACCTGGGAGTTGGCCATCCAGATAGCGCAGGTTCACACAAGCACGCCAACGACTCTATCCTCAAGACTGTGCTTGTGAGTTGATGTATTGCGGTGCAGTACCAGCTAGTCATGCTGCCCCGAAGCTGCCACATTCACAATATGATTTATTTACGTCACATTGCTATGTATATTTACGTATCTCTCTAATGAATATTGTTGTTAATAATATATTCCTAATATAGTACTAAATTTGTGACATGAGTCTCATTTAGAGTGTGACAGGTCGCAGGTTTAAATCTTCGACGAGCTTGCTTTTTTTATGTGGTATTCAATGCTTTCGCCTATTTGGTAGCTACTTTTTATTCAAGTATGGTAGGGTAATTATTATTACTGGTGTTTCTTATACATTTATGTTTATTCTTTGTCATGCGCGACTGCCTAAATAATAAAAACCATTGTCGTATTCTATAGGATTCTTTACTATTTTTGAATTAATTTTTCTCTCTTGCTTAGGTAATGTTATGATAGTCAACTTTGTTTACTTTGGTTGTGAAATCTGTATCGTTTACTACAAAAATGTAAAAGAAGTATCGGGTGACACACGCATATTATTACGGTAAAACAGCCTGTTGCGGGTGCACATTGAGGTTAGGCTTGTGGACGTGTATAATAGAAGTGCACGTAAATATAATTATAAAATTTGTGCTACATAAGAAGAGTACATATTCTTATCAAAATAGAAAACCACAATCATTGCACTCAGTGCAGAGCACTTCATTTACCTATTCTTATTAGGGAGCAATAATTTCTTATTTACGGTTGAAAATGCTGATAAAACATTTCCAAAGTGCTCATCGGACTGGACTTGCATTCTGGCTCATATAGGGTTCTGTAGGCCCCAGACGATTTCATGCTTTCTTTTATGCCAGCGAAAATCTCAGTGTGTTTGTTCGCTTTCACGGTTTTATTGATGGTTGTCAACAGACTAAGTATGATTTCTTGATTATTTAAATTATTCGACAGTTCTGGAAGCCATTAAGCTGATGCATTTCCGTCAAATTGTTCTCACGCACTGCTGCATTTCATTCATGTTTTTTAAATGCGAAGCATTTTTAGTGAACTTCGGTGACTTAAGGCGTATCTATCTATAAATCTATCTATCTATCTATCTACCTATCTATCCGCCTACGACTTGTATTGATAAAGGTATCGATTCTGAAATTGGTATAGCATAACATTCCTGTAGGCTGAGCATAGTGACTAGTCATAACATGAAAATCATGAAATGCATGACATGATTGTCCTGAATCACAAATCATGATCTTGCTGCTTTTGCAATGGGTTCTTTCACATAACACATTAGAAAACTGGTTTGTATGACATGACTTCCTGGTGAACATAAGTGACAGATGCTAACGTACAAATGATGACATGCATGTCATGTGTGTCATGAACAAACGCCATGCTCATCGTGGCTAGACCTCGTTTCGCAAGCTTAACATATACCGAATTAGGTAACAAGGGACGTCAATGAATGAGGAAGGTATACGACTGGTGTAAACATGATAATCGTTGGATGCGTGTCATGTAAGAACATGGCACCACACTCACGATGTGCTCATGGCCATTTTGCTAGTTCCACATATACCAAATTTGATACGAGTTGACGTGAAGAGATGACAAAGGTAAATGACACATCCAAATACTATATTCTTGATATGCGTGTCGTGTGAACATGAATAAATTCTACACTCATAGCACTCTCGCGGCCATTTTGCTGACTCCACATACATCAAGTTTAGTATCCCGTGACGTTAATGGACGACGAAAGTTAACGAGATGTCTAAACATATTAATCAGGACACATAAGGCCTATACGGTATAATTAACGTCTGCCTCACAACGTTGCACTAATTTTAATGCTACATAATAACCTTCCCCGTTCGTGCTTCGCATGCCATCGATTCCTTTTGTACGTGGCATCTGCCAATTTCATTTGCAGAGACTGCTGCGCCACGCGGCGCACGAGCCACCCCCACAGAGAAACGGCTGCTGTGCCGCAAGGAATTGACGTCATGCACTTTGCCGGTGAGGCAGTTCGTTTGAATAGTTGGAGTGTTCAGCGGTATGTTTAGACGTAACGATAGAAGCAGTAAAAGTTAGGCCCAAACGCAAAAGTAAAAATAAATATTAGTTAAGTCCACCATGGCAAGAATACAAACTCGGCTTGATAATCGTTCCGAACCGACTGACAGCTGTGACGTAGGAGGTACGAGCGGCAAAATAAGAAGTGTTGAGGTCGGTGGTTTGAGACTACTACAGTCTTTGTTACTTTTTTGTCCGCGCATGGATTTTAACATTTGCGCCTCCTTATAGGCCTTTTGTCAGCCTGACTTACTGCTGGTGGTGGTATTATCCACAGGCTCTCTAATATTGGATGTTTGATGACTCCCTCAGAATTGGCAATATTTATTATAATAAAGTGTTTTGCGAAATATTGATTTATTCGGAAAGACGGAAAAGGACACGAAAAGCTCAAATGCAGCTGGCTGCATTGGTTTCTCCGACACACGTGTCAGGACTGTTGATTTCCCTGGTTTATGAAAGTTTTGATGACAGAAAGGCGCACTGCAACGTAGTCTAAGGAAAATTTCTTATGTCGCTCAGTGTACCATCACCTCGCGAGGTAACCAGCCGGCCGCTTCAAAATACTTACGTGCCACCGCAATGATCTAGGCGATCAGCACTTGATAAATGAGGCCTAAGAGGAAGTGCCAAAGGCGTTAGCCCATGCATCTCGCTACAAAACAGCTTGTCTGCCGTGCTGAATAACGCGCACGGCCCGTGACAGCGCAGGAGCATTTACGTAGCAACGGATGAGAACGGCCTTACGTGTTCGCACTTAACAAAACACCTGGCAATGTAGTAGTTTTGACCTTCGGATTGACTGATTGCTTGATTTGTGGGGTTTAACGTCCCAAAACAACCATTCGATTATGAGAGACCCCGTAGTGGAGGGCTCCGGAAATTTTGACTACCTGGGGTTCTTTAACGTGCACCCAAATCTGAGTACACGGACCTACAACATTTCCGCCTTCATCGGAAATGCAGCCGCCACAGCCGGGACTTGATCCCGCAACCTGCGGGTCAGCAGCCGAGTACCTTAGCCACTAGACCACCGTGGCAGGGCTTTTGGCCTTCGGAGATCATAGGCTTCGTAAGAGCACTACAATAAAGTTGTTTCCATCCATCGTAAGAACACTTTGCAGACGCATTGGGGTTTCGTGCATGTGCGTGCGGTCTGCCACACGTCATCTGTGCAAAAGAATTTATTAAGGACGATAGTCTTTCTTGGGGACCTTTGATGAAAAAATTTTGGTGTGTCTCTGTCTGTACTTTTGTCTGTGATTCCGCCCTAACGATAACTCAATTGGCACCGAACGACTAACCGCATCCGTAGCGCCCACCAATATTGCTCAAGGTTTATCGTTCATAGTTGTGCGACTGTGAATTAAAAAAAGCAAATATTGCGCATATCTGGGGCGCCATAACAACATGTCTATGTATGTTTTGTATGCTTGCCTTTATACTAGAAGAGACACACACAAGTAACTCTAAGGACTGTTGGGTTTAACGCGCTGCGCTGACAGTGCAACGCGATGTTCAAGAAGGCGTTTCCAATGCTTTGCTACAACGGCACGGTGGTGGCACCTGCCCGTCGCTTTCCATTCTACAACTTATCACTTCCGTGACTTGGCGCATTTTTCCCGCGGTCGCGCACGCCTTCGTTTTCGAAGATAACTGCCAGATGGCGCTCGTGCCTGACGTGTCGTGGGGAACTGCAGAATGGGTTTCGAAAACACAGGAGGTTGGAAGACAATCTGTTCTCACTGACGCAACGCATCGAAATAGCAGAAAAGGAACACAGGTCCCCGTGGCTAGCATTTTTAGATATCAAGGGAGCGTTCGATGGCGTGGTTCAAGAGGAATTGTGGGGAATACTGGACAAACTAGGCTTGGAACATGTAGTCAATAATCTTTTGAAAGATATCTATAAAGGTAACAAGGTAGTTATAGAGTGGGAAAAACTGGTATACAAGCCTGCAGAGGTGAAACGTGGGCTTAGGCAGGGGTGTCCCCTGTCACACTTATTATTCATGATATACCTACAAGGATTAGAGGCCAACTTAAAGGGAAGTGGACTGGGCTTCAACCTTTTTTTCGTCAAATAAGGAAAACTCATTGAACAGGCACTACCAGCATTGATGTACGGAGATGATATAGTGCTAATGGCCGACAACAAGGAAGATTTGCAGAGATCGGAGGACATCTGCGGTATTGAGGGAGATAGGTTAGATTTCAGATTCAGAAAGGAAAAATCAGCAGTCATAATTTTTAATGACAATAAAAGTAGTGAGCTTAAAATACATGAGATTACGCTAGAGATAACAAATAAATACAAATATCTGGGCGTATGGATAAGCAATGGGGTCGAGTACCTAAATGAACACGGAATATACGTGACGACTAAAGGTAACAGTAATACAGCTGTAATGAAAAAGAGTGCACTGTGGAATTACAATAGGTATGATGTTGTCAGAGGAATATGGAAAAGGGTCATGGTTACTGGTCTGACGTTCGGCAATGTGGTCTTGTGCATGAGATCAGAAGTTCAAGCAAGATTAGAAAATAAGCAACGTGGAATAGGTAGGCTTGCCTTAGGAGCTTACGGGAATACACCAAATCAGGGAGTACAAGGTGATATGGGATGGACATCATTAGAGGGCGGGGAAGCTAGCAGCAAGATAAAATTTGAGAAGCGATTGAGAGAAATGGGGGAGGAGTGTTGGGCTAGGAAGGTATTCAGCTACTTGAACATGAAGAATGTCGATACAAAATGGAGGAAGCGAACCAGAAAATTGACTGGTAAATACTTGGAAAACAGCAGGGGGCCAAACCAAAAAAAAAATTATCGGTTATGAAGAAGGTGAAGGAAGCTGACAGCAATATGTGGAAAATTGGCATGATTAAGAAGTCCGCACTAGAGGTCTATCAAACTTTTAAGCAGGAAAGTGCCAAGGAAAGGATCCATGATAATACTCGAGGTAGTCCTCTACTGTTTGAGGCCAGGACGGGCGTATTGCGAACCAAAACATATCGGGTCAAATACGAAGGGGTAGACACGGTATGCAGTGCTTGTGGAGAGGAAGAAGAAACTGCCGAACACTTGATAATGTTCTGTAAAGGGCTTCGCCCTATAGTTCAGGATGATGGCGCAGAGTTTTTCAAGGCACATCCACATCAGGCAATCAGCTCTGTCGTGTACAGCGGCCCATCAAGAGCCTGTCACAAACGTGCTGTTCACCTGTCATTCCAGCCCTGGGTCATCACCAGACCCAAGAACTCGGGAGATTTGCATGCTACTGGTGTTTCGTTAGCTACCCCATCTCCACTAAATTCCACAAACCAAGTTCCAGAGCATGTCATCAAGTACACTGAGATCACAAGTGAGGAGCAGTGAGGCCGATACAAGGCTGACTTTAATGCTGAATATGAGGAGCACAAAGACCTCCAATTTACAGTGGAATATTTATTGAAGAGATTCACTGACCTAGAAGACTGCCTACGCACTGCCCAAGAAAGATCTGAACAGTGTAATCATGTGGTGCCGCTAATAACACACAATGCCCCATAATGCACAAGTAGAATATTTGCGGACACTTCCAAAGTTCTTTGTGTACACCACAAAATAACGACACAATACCACCCTCAGGCCAATATTACTGAGCGTGTCAGCAGAAAGCTCAAGACAATGTTGGTGGCTTTCACTGACCCGCACAGGGTCAGAGAGTCTCGCATAATGAAAATTGAATTCTCCACACAAACAACAGTAAATCTTTCAACTGGCTTTACTCCGGTAGCCATTCTCATAGGTCGCGAGCTTGAATTCCCCATCGAACATAAGCTTACCCATGACTCCGAATCACCGCGCTGTGACTACATGGCATTAGCAAAGAATCTTTCTAGTCGCTTGAGCGAAACATTGCGGGAAGCCAGGGAGAACGTAGAACTAGCACGCCTGGAACATTGCAATCAACATAACAAGGGCAGGTGACCTCTCTAGTTCGCAGTCGGTGATGACGCACGCATCCACTGAGTGACGCAGCAAAGGCGTTAGCTGCCTTCCTCGTACCAAAATGGGACAGTTCCTACGTGATTGGAAAGCGAATTTCTAGGTTAGCATACCTTCTCAAAAACAAACGTGGTGGTCCAACCCTATAAACGTGTGTGACCTCAAAGCTTGTCACGAGCGCCCACCAGACGCGTAAACTAATTCCTCCACTATCGTCGACATTCCTGCCCGGCGTATGAGTTGTTTGCTCATCAGGATGCGGCGCCCTTTTTGGATGTGGCTCTTGTCCTGCTGTAGTAACATTGCCTTTCGCAGATCACCCACAGCGTCTTTAGTCCTTCCTACCTAGCCGGCGACAAAGCACAAGGTTGACAACAGTCATGGAACGCCAGCCCAGTCCGCTGTGAACACCGCCACACACTACGTGCGCTTTCCATCCTGTGTAACCGGTGGGACAACGACAGGTTACCAAGAGTTATGTTATGTGTGCACAAGCTCCATTCGGTGAGACTCATTCCAAAGACATGCGACGAGTAGTGATGTGTTTTGGTGCCTGACAAACTGCTTCGACACGGACACGCGGCTTGTAATGAAGTGTTGTGGTGCCCGACGAAGTGTGTACACTAATCAGTGACTGCTTTTTAGTTTACTATCATGTATTTTTTATAGTGTTCATTATTTAAGTAGTCGGTGGACTATGACACTCAGGGGAGTGTACATTCTTGTGTGGGGGGAGAGTCGAGCCGATGGGATCATATTGTTAGCACGCATGGTGGAAGCAGGACAAGTAGAGCACAGGCGCATTGCACATGCGTGGGACGAGCGTCAGCATAAAAAGAAGCACATCTAGGCACGTTAGAACGGAGTGCCAT
This sequence comes from Rhipicephalus annulatus, assembly GCA_013436015.1. Taxonomy (NCBI): domain Eukaryota; kingdom Metazoa; phylum Arthropoda; class Arachnida; order Ixodida; family Ixodidae; genus Rhipicephalus; species Rhipicephalus annulatus. Next base: position 162,695 of record WOVY01005742.1, read on the forward strand.
CTGGCAGTAATCTTTGAAAATGAAGGCGTGCGCGACCGCGGAGAAAAATGCGCGCCAGTCTCGGAAGTGATGACATGTAGAACGCAAAGCAATGGGCAGGTGCCACCACCATGTCGTCGTAGAAAAGCGTTTAAAACACCTTCTTGAGCAACGCGTTGCATTGTCAGCGCAGCGGGATAAACCCTATAGTCCCTAGAGTTACTTGTGTGTGCCTCTTCTAGTGTAAAGGCAGACATACAAAACGTAAACGCGTTGTTATGGCGCCGCAGATATGCGCAATATTTGTTTTTTTTTCAATTGGCAATCGCACAACTATGAACGCTTAACCTTGAGCAATATTGGTGGGCGCTGCGGATGGGGTTGGCCGTTTTATGCCCTTGATATATCGTTAGGGCGGACAAACAGGCAAATGTACAAACAGACAGACCAAAATTTTTTTGTCGAAGGTCGCCAAGAATGACCATAGTCTTAAAATATGCTATAGGGGGCGTAAACGTGGTGGGCAGATAAGGGGTGTGAGTCGAGCCCAGATGCTTTCCGGTGGCAGGCAAGCGAGGGGATGCGGCGTCGGTCGCGCTAGGTGCGAGGGGTGTTTCCTCCATGCGTGCTACAGGGGCGAGGCCTTGCGGGTTTTCGTGGCGTCGGATATGAGGCGAGTTGATGGCCCGTATTCTAGAGCGAGTTATGTGTGAGTTCTAATTCTTGCTGTTATATGTTTTGTGCTGGCTTTCCTGCCGTTGTTTCACTGCGAATGTTCGATTGACCACCGATCTCTGGAGATTGTTCTCTCCGGGTTATATTATGCGTTAGTGCTGTGTTGAGTAGGTCCGGAAGGCTGTTCGTGATTATTTTGAGTCACGCATTAAGGCGGTTTTTGTTATCGGCATTGTTGGCTCGACCCTGCAAATTTTGGCTCACTGAACCCCCTGAAGAAAGGCGGGGCTTTCAATGAAAGGCTTTTAATGTCAAGCATAAATTTTTGCATACTACACTACTTGTATAAAGGAGGCGCGGATATGGGAAGACTTTTTTCCACCCTCCCCGATAAAAAACCCTATATAACTGCAGAAAAGCTGTGGCAAAAATGTCAATGATGCCAGCTTTGTGTGATCGGGAAGTTTCCTTAACAAATTTATCGACATATATCTCTTTTCTTTATTTAAAGGGGCCCTGCAACACTTTTTGTGCATGGTCGAAAAACGATGCTAATCGGTAGTAGAGGCTTCTTACAACACGCGAGCTAAATATTACAGCACAGCACGCAGGCCCGGAATTCACAAAAAATTATCAGTCAGCTAAAGGTTGCGTTCTCTTTTCTCGACATATCACAATATATACACCAAAATACACGTAGCAAGCCCATCTATCAGCCATTGCTTGATTTGAAAGTAGAACGCGCACTTTTTACAGAGATCGCCACCAGAGGCCGCTACTTCTTAATGTCTAAGCGCACGATCACACTAAAAAAGCCGCGTATTCGAAGAAAAAAAAGAGTGAACTCTAAGGTCACGTGTCGCGCGTGACGTTTTTCTGTGGCCCTGCCATCCTTCCCTGCTTAGCTTCTAGCGCTTTCTTCGGGATGAGAGAAGAGGGAATGCAATTGCAGCATGTGAAAAACCTTTGTAACTTCACTCGCACTAGACGGATTCTTAAAATTTTGGCGGCGTTCGTGAGGCAATAAGCTCTTCAAGCGAATTCTTTTCATGGTTACTTGAAAAAAGTATTTCAGGGCCCCTTTATTATATTTCTCATTATTTCTTTGATATTGTTACGAGGAGACCGACTCATAAAAGTAGACGCAGATATATTTACAGCTTGTTAAGCGAGCAGCGCCGGACATGTAGATTAGCTGGTGCCAGTGTATCTTCTTTGCGCTCTTCATCTTCATACCAATGGCAAGTAGAAGAACCCCAGGTGGCGGAGCCACCGTCCCGGGTATTTAAAGGTCGTTGTCTGACGCACTCTTGTATGGCTTGATCCGTGAAACGTGGACAATATCACTGGACCGAACAGCAGATGATGTTCGATAGATGGGGCTGATCTCATAGGTGACAGGTGTTACTGAAGGCAACACATGGTAAGGTCTCGTGTAATGAGACAAATGTTTTTCTTCTAGACCCCTCGCAACAATGATGAGACCAGAGTAAAACGAGGGTACGGGGAGCGCAATGTACGTCTCGATGTTCCGCATCGTAATGACGCCGTTAGTTGGTTTGCGACGCCGTCAGCCGAGTGCTGCCGAGCTGACGGGCATGATCGGCTCGCACATCGCGTCGCGGGCATACTGGCTGGTGGACGAGGTATGAGCTGGGATGACTGTTCCCAGTGGTAAAGTTGGCTCTCTTCCATACACTGTAAACCAAATTATGCCCATATAAGTGTAATATAGTTTCTATAACTCACACCCTTACACCCCTAGAAATGGGGGGAAGAAGCAGGACTACACCTATACAATGAGCTGATTTTAAAATTTCCACCCTAGGGTGTGAACATTTTTTTTGGTGTAAAAGTAGTTGTACACCCAAGTGGCCTTAGGGTGTAAGCGTGTAAAAGCAAATGCACACCCAAGTGGACCTAATGGTGTGTGCGTGTAAGAGCAAGATTATATCCAAACTACAAAAGTAGTGTAGGCATGCGACACACCGAAAAAGCAAATAAGCGTGGGAGGTGTTTATGCAGAATTACGCCCGTACACTCATACGAAAAATACCATAATACGAATGTTACCTCCTTCCAGTGGGCTCCCGTTCGAGCATTAGAAAGCTTACCCTTTAGCTACATCTTTCACGCGCAGAGGTCTTATTGTAGTGGCTCCTGCCGCAGTGGGGAAATCCTGGCCCTAGCCCTGCTTTTACGGTTCATATATGAAGCATGGCATATAAGGCTCCCTTATATAATTTTAATCCTGGCTCAGTACAAAACCATCACTCAAACTGAGCTGTCACATATAACACAAGGTTCACAAAGTTATCCCATAGTGCAAAACAATATTAAGCTTTATTTTATTAGCCACAGAGCACATACAGGTTTCAAAGACAAATTGTAGCTTGATCAAAAACCTTTTTCAAGTGTGCATAGCGGAATGCCATTTGCCGCAAAAGAAGACCAGCGATCAGACGTGAATGGTATGGCATGGAGCTCCAACGTCCAAGGCATCCGTATCAAAGTACAACAGAAGAGCCTTTATTTGCACTTAAAAGACGAAACGATTTCAAGTTGCTTCAATGCAGGACAAGACTGCAGTGCACGGAAGCACACAAACAGCCAGAACAGAAGTGCAACGCAGCATGCCTTATTTGTTTATTATACTGAATCAATACAATAAAGCACACTGCAAAGCCTGCATTGAAATGCCACAGTTTGCATGTGTAGTGGCATGCCCTAGGCATAATTTGCAAGGCTAGTGTTATTGTAATCAATATAATGACTAAACAGTCTTAAAGTGGCATTTTTCTTCCACAATAACCTTTGTGTGTCCAGACATTCAGAATACGAGAGAAACAATTACACAGGAGTGAAAACAATAGGCAAAAAAAAACAAAAGGCCTAACAGTGTCACTACATAATGACCATGCAGAACAGTTGATGTAAAGACGTAAATATTAAGCGCATCAAATAATAACATGTTGCCCTGAAACAATTCAATATAAAACAATATAAAATGGACCCACAAAAACAAGGTGAAGAGCAACCACTTACAGCTAGTAGAGGGGGAACAGCTAAGCTAGGAGCTCTAGCAATATTTTGGACATTCATATCTTACTTTTTAAGGAAAAAAACTTGAATTTGGAGCAGGTTTCAGGAAAAATGAACGCAACAATTTTGAGCCTGGAACTTCAAATTTACAACAGTACAAATATTGAGACCGAATTAGACAAAAGGTAAAATATATCCAGAAATGTTCTAACATCTGCTAATTCATTCAAAATACACGAGAGCGCGGCTACTTTAATAAAGACAGTCTCTTGAATTGTCTGACAGCGCAAACAATGCTAAAACTCACAAAAAATTTGCAAGAAAATTAGCCAAACTTGTCAAACTGTTTGACAGATGTAGAGGAAAAGCTCAAGGGGAGGCGAAAAGAAAAAAATGTGGTACACGAATTTCTTTAATGTTTCTTAAAGCCGCAAAAACCTCATACTTCACTCTGAAAGACTGCCAGCACTCATTCTAGTACTCGCTGTGGAATGGCATCTGCATGCGCGAGTAATAACGAGAGAAATGTTTCCTGTCATGTGACAGTGAGTATTAGTAGCCACTTCCAAAAGATAAAGCACTTTTCCGCCGAGAAAAACTGTACTGGGTCAAAATTGACTTAAAAGTATTATGAACGTCTTAGAAAAGAGTGCGGACCTTATTTTAAAATACTATAATTTTTCTTTTTTTTACCCTGAGGTTAGGGTATAGTTATTTAGAAGTTAGAATTATGGTTGTCGCCTCTCTATTAGACTGGATGATCATGGCCCCGCCGCGGTGGTCTTGTGGATAAATACTCGGCTGCTGACCCGCAAATAGCCGGATCTAAGTCTGGCCGCGGTGGTTGCACTTTTGATGGATGCGAAAATGTTGTAGGCCCGTTCGTTCAGATTTGGGTGCACATTAAAGAACCCCAGGTGCTCGAAATTTCCGAAGCCCTGCACTAAGGCGTCTCTCATAATGATATAGTGGTTTTAGGACGTTAAACTGCACACATCAATCAATTGAATTATGTACAAAGTTTTGTTGATTAACTAATAGTTGGTTCACTAATGAGTCATTCTACGGCAAATATTTCAGATACATTAGAAACTATCTCGCATGTATTTGAAAAAAATTGTGCTGATTTACTGCATTGAAAGCATTGAAACGGTAGAATATTTCCAAGAGAAAAAAATTTTGGTCACGTAGTTGCCTTCTGAACTTATTGGAATGTTGTTTTCGTATTTTTTCAATTCATTTTAAAAGTACTGCTTCTTGTTTCTGTACCAAACTTGGTCTACTTGTTGAGCAAATGTTCTATGTAAGGTGTTTGGAGCTCAGTAATATTAGTGCAGTTTATTGGCGCAGACGTCACCAACACTTTAGCCAAAACGCGTTATATTTGCATTTTTTCCGTTGCGATACTGTACTTTGCGTGAATATCTGAGTACTGCATACTTATAAAACTTATTTTGAGGAAGGTATTTCAGACCTCTTAGGTTGCTAAACTTTAGGAGAAAAAATCACAAATTTTGCAAAATCATGCTTCTCGTTCATATTGAGATGCGATTGGCACCATCGAGTGGTCTAATTAAAAATCACCGTCAAACGTAAATTGACAGAGAAATAAACAGTTATTTTCATCTGAGAAATATTATCATTACAATTTTTTGTTTTATGGAAGAAAAGAATTTTCAAACTTCTACTTAGATAGCAATGTAGAATTTAAAGGCGGAATCTCTCGTATGATGGTAAGATATGCTCCACTGGGAAAGTTCAAAGAATTATTTTCTTCATTAAACAAAATTTTAATGATGAAATTCACAGTGTGAAAAGAACATTTTATTTGCTTTTGGTATATGTAATAAGGTAATTTTTCATTGCACCACCACATGGTGCTAATCGTGTCTCACTATAGACGGAAATGATGATTTTGTAAAATTTATGAATGTTCTCGTAAAATCTAGCAGCTTTAGGGTTCTTAAAATACTTTTTCCTCAAATATATACTTTCTGTGAAGTAAGTGTTTACAACTCAGATATTCATACAAAGTGCAGTATTGCAATAGAAATAATGCAAACATAGTATAATTTGCTAAATACCTAGAGGCGTATATGCAAGTAAAATGGCACTAATATTACTGAGCCTCAAACACCTTACACAAGATCCTTTACCAAACATGTTGACCAAGTTTGGTATAGAAACAAGAAGTAGTACTTTCAAAATAAAATTTTTGACAAAGAAATTCTGAAATAACATTCTGGTAAATTCAGAAGGAACCCACGTGACCAAATTTTTTGTTTCTGGAAATATTTTACCATTCACTTATTTTAATGCAGTAAATGAATGCATTTTTTATAAAAACATGTGAAATATTATCTAAAATACCTGGAATTTTTCCTGGTTAATGATCCAGTAGTGAACCAACCATTAGTTAATCAACAAAGATTTGTGCATCATCATACAGTTTATTAATCTGTGCAGTTTAACTTATAATACCAACATTTGATTATGAAAGACGCCTTAATGGAGGGCTCCGGAAATATAGACCACCTGTGGTTGTTTAAAGTGCCCCCAAATCTGAGTGAACGACCCGGCAGCATTTTCCCCTCTATATAATGCAATCACCACAGCCAGGATTCGATCCCGTGAATTGCGGGTCAGCAGCCGAGTATCTTAGTCACAAGACCACCGCGGCGGAGTCATCCTTCTCCAATTCAATACAGATGTACCAACCATAATTCTAACTTCTAAAGAACTATACCATAACTCACGGCAAAAAAAGAAAAAGAAAAAAGAAAAGTGGGTAAAAGAGTTGCGCACTTTTTTCTAAGACGTTCATAACACTTTTTAAGTCAATTTTGCCACAGTATATTTTTGCTCTACGGGAAATGGCTTTTTGGTTTAGGATTGGCTACTAATACTCGCTGTCACATGACACAAAACATTTTTGCCCTTTATTACTCGTGCATGCACATGCCATACAACGAGTACTAGTATGAAAGCTGGTAGTCTTTCAGAGTGATGTATGAGGTTTCTGCGGCTTTAAGAAACAATAAAAGAATTGTATGCCACATTTTTTTCGGCACCTTCTTGAGCTTCTTCTTTACGAATTACTTGAATTTCTAGGTCGCCTGTCAAACAGTTTTACTTGTGCGCTCATATTTAAGGGGACCCTCTCACACCCTATTTGAGAATCTTACGCCTAGACCAGCCAGCCGACACACAGTACTAGAACAAATTTTATGAAGTGTGGAGCTTTGTAGGCTCGTTAGTTTGGATGGTCAGTCGAACCAGTTCACCAAACTCCACCACACGTGGAAGTTGGCTAAATAACTGGAAAGTTAGAGAAAAAACTTAGGAATATAAAGGTTCTACAAATGAAAAAATGCGCTACAGTTTCTGCGGAGAACGAAGTTACGATGAAGAGAAGAAATGGAGCGGACACAACAAGCGCAAACTTTCAGCAGAAGTTCAATAAAACAACTTGGAAGAAAGAAGGCTTCCCAAAAAGAGGATAGTCGGTTTACAAAGATGAAGGGGTATGGCAATCTTGATCAACTAGCTTTCTTCAGATGCTACGCGTGGGGTCATTACGATGAAGCATTTTGAGTTGGTCCTCATGTCGCCTCAAGGAACCATACAGTACACTTACAGAACACTGCCATTTTAATAGGGGCACACGCACATGCACGTGCACACGCACACATACATGCACACACACACATAAATGCACGCACACACACACACGTACATATACACACACGTACACACACACACGCACACACTCACAAACACATGTACACACACACCACACACACACGTACACACACACGCACTCACACACACACACGTACACACACGCGCGCGTACACGTACACACACACACACACGTACACACATACACACGTACGCACATACGCACACACACACACGTACACACACATACACACACACGCACACACGTACTCACACACACACACACACACGTACACACACACGTACGCACACAAACGCACGTACACACACACACGTAAACACACACGCACACACACACACGTACACACACACGCACACATACACATTTCTTAGCTACAAGATGTGTTGGGTCATTTGCGAACACTGTAGGAACAGCATCGGGTTTCAGGCGGGGCTTCTCTCGGGCGATTTCATTCACGACACCGTTTACTGTAATCTCGAAAGATTGTTCGATGCTGTCACTCTCAAAATGTCGTTCTCAAACGACAGCCTTCGGCGGCAACCTTCTGTCGGCCCTCTTGATCCTGCTTTCCCATTCTGCAAGCCGCGCTGGGTTCGTCAGTGCGGTGAACAAAGATACCCTTTCCTCGTTCAACCGACAACTGCTTCGACACAGAGGCACGAAAAATGTCCTTTCTTTGCATTGCCCCTTAGCCTTTACCATCTCAGTATCTTGCTGCTGACATCTTGCAAAATCTAACTTCACAATACGACAGATAACAGCTGTCAAACGCTTATCTTTCTCGTAGCGAGGCTCCCGCAGCAAATGGGCGAGAAAACTTCTTCGCACAATCAGGCACCCACTCGACTCGCAGCGCCGCTTGCGGCAACTGAGTGCAGTCATCACTTGTCGGACCACCTTCCTTCGTACAAAATGCGCGCGCTCAGCACACTAGGTAGTATTTTTCTAGACACTGCACATCATGCAGCGTCGCATCACGACCGTTCCCTGAACGAAGGCGGACCGACGGCTCCCGTTGATAAGCGCGCCTTTGTACTGTATTGCGATCGGGGTTTACAGGCACTGGAGATCCTGGATAGGGATGTGAAGGCAGGAGTAGGTTTAACTTAGTAGATGGTTTTGATTTACAATATTCACATAGCACGAGCTTTCTGGCCCGAAGCTCTCCATTGAGAAGTTCTACACTGCAAAGCTCTATATCGAACAAGCACCGTTAACCAGTCCACAGCGGCCCGCAAGGCCTGTTATTATACAGTCTCCTTCCCCAGATCCCTAGATCGGGGACTAGGTCCATATTATACTGTCCAACAAAAGGTCCCACAGCACACACTAGGGTCATTATGCCAACACCGCGCCCCCAACCTTCACGCATACACTTGTACACAAACCAAACATGTGTACGCTCCCAGGGATGCTGCCTCGTCCGGTGAATATTGATTCCAGTGAGCGGGGTCATCTCGCCGTTTGGGCCGACCACCCATGCTTTGTCAAACGGTGGTCACCGTCTAGGTGCCTCCAAGGCGCCATATTTAGACATCTGGCACTGATTTGAGCGTCGGCGGCTCATCAGTCAGAGACGCACATCGTGATGCCCTGATGTTCGTAATCGATGGAAGATCAACACCATGGCTTTTAATAGAGCACGAAGACACCACGTGCCGCATCTTTGCGCAGACGCCAGGACAGCGGTGCTCCATCCAGTAATTGCATCCAGGCAGCACCCAGCAGAAGGAAACAGAATGGGCTTCTTGGCGCTGTTCCTTATCTTCACAAAAGTGAGCTGGCAGCCTTCATTTTGTTCTGGCGGCCGCGGCACAAGGGTGGCCCGCCAAACGCAACCGCTCATCCACTGGCGGGAGACTCGTGACCTGAGGGTGACCACCCGTACAGGTTGCCCGAAGCATCATTGTTTGGGGGCGTCATCCCGGCCACTGCTGATGACGCAATACTGCAATCTTCAAACAACTATGGGCCTTTCCTCCCTGGAACTATGCAGATATCGACGCAACCACAGGCACGAGTGAGCTCCCTGACCGCAATGAGACACATCGAGTCCAAAAATTGATGTCAAAATAACCTTTCAAAACAGTATTGCTGAAGCACAAAGCAGATATCAATGCGTTTCTCTGAGCTCTCTCTGAAACTTCCAATTCGAACACAATAATTAGCTTCCTAATAATATGCTTTCAAGAAAATTAACTATCAAGTGATTCGCTCTCCATGGCACACATATCCACCAGCAATAGAAATCCGTTTTATTCTACGAGTCCTCATACTCATAAAATAAAGCATTTTGCTCCACGCTAACTTTTAGTGACCAAAGTTTTGTGCTGCCAAAGCTAGTCATCAATTTCCTTTGAGAAGACAAAAAAATAACTATCGCGTTGCATCTGCATCAAGACCATTCATATTACACGTCGGCAATCGCACGTCAGAGTGCGCCTGCGTGAATGAACTACTCATTAACTCTTTCTTGGGGTTACCAATCCCATAAAACATACAGATTAACTTTCGAACTAACTTTCCTCAATTCCACACCGGAGATACGCGAAGAAAAAAAATATCAACAAAAAACTTTAGCATGAATCCTGAGAAAGCCCACTAAGAATATCCTTGCGCCTCCGCACTCACTCAAAATCTGTCTAACGTTGCTCCTACTCGACAAATGCTCCTAGGCGTGTTGTTATGCAACCACACAACACTTTAAAAGAACATACAAAGCTGAGAAAATAAAGAAAACATAGCACTTGTTACCTAAACTCTAGCTCATAGATTAAAATACAAAACACGCTCACAGGGCCAAACCAACAGTCCAAGCAAAATTCACAAGAACAAACAAATCGGCTAAGAAGCCTTCCCAAACGCTTACCGCTGTCACTCAATTTTGAGGCGAACGCATGGCGGTCGCGATCTAAGAAATTTTTCTGGACGGACGGTGAATAGAACAATTGCAAAAGCCATTCACTTCACCTCGGAGCCATGCTAAGCTTCTCGCTGGTGACCTGCCTTGTTCCCCTTGCTCGGCTACTTTTTGCGAGCCAGCGAGCTTGCGCTCCTGTGTCCCATCAAACGTGCCGCGGATACAACTAAGAAAGTCTGACGATCCCTTTCCTTTCTTTTGGATTTTCACCCAACACGCTTTTCTTTTTTTTTGTTCGATGGCTCGGGCGCGTACAAACCAACTTCAGCGTGGCTGACAAATACCTCATTCTGTTTACTACGCCCCTTCTTTCTGTTTGCATTTTCACCGAATGAACTTTTCCTGTCCTTTTTGTCGGGCGGCTCGGACACACGCAAAGCAACTCCAGCGCCGACGACAAACGCCAAATTCTTTTGACTGCCCTCGAACATTTACTAACTTTCTTCAATCGGGCTGTGCTTCTTGTCCCAGTTTTTGCTTTACGATGCCGCTTCCGTTTACGCTTCTTCTTAAGGGGCCTTTCTGAGGTTGTCGCTCGCACCTTTCGCTCTCCAGCACTCTCACTGGTTGCGTTAGTTACCTTACCCGCACAGTCTAAATTATTCGCGCAGAAATCATCTCCCTCACTCTCCAGACGGCCGGACATCTTAAAACGTCTCGTAACATTGCAGTTTTTTTTTCTTCTGAAGAAGCTAGCTCACATTCCATGGAGCTGCCCACAACTGCATTGTCCTCACCCCTTTCTATTATCACTTCTTCTCCTGAATTCACCCCGGTGTCCCTGACAAGCAGGTCGAAATCCTCTTGGACATCGCATGCAGGACCCACTGTTGCGATACTCTCACGTGGACCAGGCTCACCTACCTGAGAGCAGTCCACAGCTATTCTACCCTGAGCTGCTTCAATATATACTGTGGTCAACTGAGGCTGGTGTTCTTGCCTAGCGGGTCAAAATTTCCTTGGACTCCGCGGGGAGATTCAACATCGGGGCACCCTCACTTTGGTTTTGTGCCAGATGGTCTACAGCTCTATTAGCTGTTTCAATGGAATTGCCTTGGCACAGCCCCTCGTTGGGCTTATTCTGACTTCTGTCGGCCTCTCCTCTTAGCGCAGACTTTCGCTGTTGTCAACCTCAGTTCATGCTTGAACCTGCTACTGCCTTCACATGTACTAGCTTTTTCTGTAGCTCTCAGTAGCACTGCACCTGAACTGTTCCCTACAATTCTAGTGCGCTACCTGTACCAATATACCACTCCTCTGCTTCACATTTAACCCGCGTTCCAGTATTTCACTCTCGCGTTTTATCTTTTTCTTCTCCTCAGCAATTTTTGTATTGTCTGTCTTTGTTTGCCAACAGTTATCTTTTCTTTCTCGATTGAAATACCGAAATGCATAAATAACCCTGTCTTGACGACTTCGTATTTCTCGAACTCCTAACTAAAAAGTCGAGCTAGTAAACAGGTTGCGTCTTTTGGAAGAACACATAACAAACCAACACACCAAAAGTCATAGTCAAGTCCTACTTCTGTGCAAACACACTCGAAAGACGAAAGAAAACTGTCGATTTCTTCCTCGACTTTCAATGCGCATAGTTTAGACAGCACTTGATGTACCCGGCCATGTTGACTTTCCCATTGGTACTCGCGTTCTAATCTTTCATACTCCTTGTTTATTGCTTGCATTGTCTTCCTATGTTTTTCTTTTCTATTCGGCCTATGTACTTCCTCTTCCAGGTTTCTTTTCGTCTTCTGTCTCTCTTTCTCTCTTTCTCTATCGGTTCCTGATGATTTAGGTATATATTACCGAAGGGCTCAATATCGGCTTCGGTACTTTTCTTTCGAGAATTTCTTCAAGGAGTTAAGAAGCAGGCATATCATCGTCAAATTAATGGTCGAGATCCCAACAAACGTTTAGCTGCTTATCCCTCGTCCTTCTCGTCAAGTCCACTGCAAATACTTTGCTTTGGCTCAGCTGTGAATTAAACAGCTGAGCCACAGCTGTACCGTAACACAAACCCTACCAGCGTTTCGATTCTGGGTCTGGTGAAATTGAAGCCTGGCAAATGCCATAGCAGAGACCGAGAGCATTAACAGATGAGTAGCTCTACGTGGACAACCTCCTTCTATACCTATTCCCTATTTATTTTTTTTCCTGTGCACTCCAACATCCAGTAGCTTTTCCCAGAACGTACCCTACAACCACCGCAAAACTCACTTACATACCTACTGAATTACGTAAGCTTTCTTGCTTAATCGTCTTGTTCAGATAATCATCAAGTGCGGCTCTGTGCTCAAATGCAACACTCAAACTGGTTCTAAGAGAGAAGGGAAGGGAAAATATAGCCTCGTAACTGTCTGCTTCAGCGAGCGACACCTCAACAGTAGCTCACAAGGGATGGGGGTTAGGAGGGATTAAAAAGATAGCAATAAAGGTGTAGAGAGAGAGAAAAAGGCTTGAGGTAAGCCAGAGAGCGATGCCATATCGAGGGGATAAGAGAGACAGGAAAGATGTTGTCACACTGGACCTAACATTTTTTTTTTACTTTTACGTTCGGGCGTAACTTTTACGGCTTCTCTGGTTATGTTTAGATATACCGCTGAACACTCTAACTATTCAAACGAAGCACCTCACCAGCAAAGTGCATGAGGTCAACTCTATGTGGGATGGCTCGTGCGCCGCGTAGCGCAGCAGTATCTGCTAAAAATTGACAGATCCCACGTACGATAGAAATCGATGGCATGCGAAGCACGAACGGGGAAGGTTATTATGTCACATTAAAATCAGCATAACGTTACGAGGCAGACGTACTGGCCTTATATGTTCTGATTATTATGTTGCGACATCTTATTTACTTTCGTCGTCCATTAACGTCACGTGATACCAAACTTGGCGTATGGGAAGACAGCAAAATGGCCGTGAGGGTGCTATGAGTGTTGAATTTATTCATGTTTACACGACACGCGTAACAAGAATGTAGTATTTAGACGTGTCATTTACCTTTGTCGACTGTTCACGTCAAGGGATACCGAAGTTGGTTATCTGTGGACCTAATGAAATGGCCACGAGTAAATCGTGAGTGTGGTATTTGCCATGTTTTTACATGACACGCATCCCAAGGTTATCATGTTTACACCAGTCGCATACCTTCCTCATCCATTGACGTACCGTAATGCCTAATTCGGTATATGTTAAGTTTGCGAAATGAACGCGAGCGCACCATGAGCATGGTATTTTTTCATGACCTACATGACATGCATGTTATATTTTTTACTTTAGCATCTGTAACTTATGTTCCCATGTAGTCATGCCATACAATACCAGTTTTTCAATGTGTAAAGTGAACGAAACTAATTCAAGAGCAGCAAGATCATGAATTGTGAATCCTGACATCCATGACATACATGTCACGATTTTATTGTTAAGACTAGTCACTATGCTCGCCATACAGTAATGTTATGCTATATCAATTTAGAAATCGATACTATTATCGAAACGAAGGAAGAGTTAGAAGTCTTAGATGGACAGTTTAGGAATTGATACTATTATCGAAACGAAGGGGAGGTAGAAGTCTTAGGTGGATAGATAGATAGATAGATAGATAGATAGATAGATAGATAGATAGATAGATAGATAGATAGATAGATAGATAGATAGATAGATAGATAGATAGATAGATAGATAGATAGATAGATAGATAGATAGATAGATAGATAGATAGATAGATAGATAGATAGATAGATAGATAGATAGATAGATAGATAGATAGATAGATAGATAGATACTCTAAATGTCGCTGAAGTTTGCTAAGAAATGCTTCGCACTTAAATAACATGAATGAAATGCAGCAGTGCATGAAAACATTTTGTCGGAAATGCATGAGCTTAATGGCTTCAAAAACGTTCGAATAATTGAAACCTTCAAGAAATAATACTCAGTCCGTTCACAAGCCTCATTAAAACCGAAAAAAGAAACAAACACACGGAGATTTTTGGTGGCATAAATGAAAGCATGAAATCGTTTGGAGCCTAGAGCACCATATTTGAGCAAGAATACAAGTCCAGTGCAAGGAGCGCTTTGGAAATATTTCATTAGCATTTTCCCAAGTAAATAAGAAATTATTGCTTCCTTCAAAGAATAGTTAATTGAAGCGCTCTGCACTGAGTGCAATGATTGTGATATTACATTTTGATGAGTATACACTTCAATTGTACACGTCCACACGCCTAACCTCCATGTGCACCCGCCACAGGCTGTCTTACCCTAACAATATACGTGTGTCACCCAATACTTCTTTTACGCTTTATATTGTTGCGCTGTTTTTATTTCAGAAGTATGAACCACCAACTAGCCAAACTTTCGCTATTATTTCTTTTACATTTTTTCCAGGAAACGATACACATTTCACTACGAAAGTAACAAACGTTCGCCATCATAACAATACCTAAGCAAGAAAGCAAAATGCAATCAAAAGCATTAGGGAAAGTTATACAATAGGACAATGGTTTATTATTTAGGCAGTCTCGCATAAAAAAGGAATAAACATAAGTATAAAAGAAACACCAGTAATAATAGTTACCCTACCTTACCTGAGTAAAATTAGCTATCAAATAGGCGAAAGTATTGAAAGCCACATAAGCAAAGCAAGCTCGTCGAAGATTTAAACCCTACCCCTGTCATACTCTAAGCAAGAATCACGTCACAAATTTAATAATATATTAGGGATATATTGATAACTACAATATTCATCAGAGAGATCCTATGGCATCATCCTATGCCTCTTCCATAAGTATGTCTACAGTAACAAACCATTCCCATTCCAACTCGATAAACCTTGCGTTACATCTCGTAGGCTGCATATTAACTTAAAATTCACGCGATTATATGGGTCAACGGACGCCTTCAACTCATCGGCTCTTCCTCGCGTCATCCGCTTGTGGAATGAATGATCTCTCGAATGACATCGTATATCAATCAGACCCCGAAAAATTCAGACAACTTCTTCACTCTTTCTTTCAGTCATAGACACTTCGATTGGTTCCTTTTTAAAAGTATTTGTTGCACCTACTGTATAGTTCCAGTGTAATTATATTCATTCTTTTTTTACACTTTGTGACCGCCTGCATTTTCCTACTTTATGTTCTTATACACACGAGAAAAACTCTCTTATCGCCCTTTAATATCCTGTATTTCTTAAACAAGAACAAATTGCTTTCTGCGCGCTGCTCTAAAATATTTTTGGCTACGTGTGTGCTAGGTCTTTTTTAGTAAGTGTATTGCGGATATTTGTTCTCCTCCCACCAGAAATGTTCCGATGTGTAACTTCAAATGACTTTTTGTACATTTTCTCTTTAGTGACATATAACGCGTTATTTTTTGTTGAGTTCTTTCAAAGTTTGATGTTTCCTTACGGTTTTGTCGCGACACTCACCCTTTGTAACCCCCCTTACACAATGCCCTGCAACAAGGGCCTGTAAGGTATTTTGAATAAATAAATAAATACGAAAATATATGTAGCAATCTGACGTAATTAAATCATATTGTCAATGTGGCAGCTTCGGAGCAGGGTGTCCAGCTCGTGCTGCACTGAAATCCGTCCATTCACAAGCCCAGTCTTGAGAATAGAGTCGTTGGCGTGCTTGTGTGAACCTGCGCTATTTGGATGGCCAACTCACAGGTAGTATATGATGGTAGACTTGACGGCGTGTGCCGAGGATGACGTCAGACGGGGATGTCACCAAACTGCTGGTTTCAGCACTCGCGAAATGCTAGAACCTGTGACGAATTGCTGAAGCGGACTTTCTTGAGTGAGGTCATGAAGTCCGCGAGCGTTATGTTTCGCATCTTTTTGGGGTCGATGCACGGGACGTGCTGATGATTGACCTCTCTTATGGGACCCAGAGTGGCGTCTTTGGCTAGCGCCATTAGGTCACTTCTCGTATAGCCAAAGGCAACCCTTGCCAGGTAGCAGAACTCATCTAGTGACAATGGGCTATTTTGCTTTCTGAGCAGCTTTTCTAGAAGCACTAGACGCGTGTCCTCATCTCGCAGGGTCACGTACAGCCGCTTCGTGAAACGCCTGAGAGCAGCTTCGTCGTGCTCTGAAGGCCTATTCGTGGCCACCATGACAAGAATCCGTTCCTCACTTCCTGAATGCAGCTTATCAAGCTCGACGAGGAACTGTCTTCAGCCGCCACGTGGCTTCATGCTCATTGTCCTTGCTCTGGCTGAGCAGAGTGTCAACCTCGTCAATTAACGTAATGCTAGTTCCTAGTTCTAGTGCAACAGCGAACAAAGCTCGAACCAATTTCTCTTCATCGCCAACGTATTTCGAAATTAGCGAAAGCGCACTGATGTTCAAAAACGTAAAGGGAGATTCATGGGTTACTGCCTTCGCCAGCATCGTCTTCCTGTTTGTCTTGTGGCCCAAAGCACCACAGGCCCCTGGGTGGTGCTCTTAGACCTGTGAACAGCTCTGGCTTGTCTGGCGGTCAGGATCACCAATTCGCTGAGTGCCTAATTGGCCACTTCTTGACCAGCAATGTCATTGAAAAGCACCTCACGCCCACAGTCTATGATCTCATCGAAGATCATGTGGGCCAGTCACGAGTACACGCCCTTTAGTGTCGACATCCCGCCTTTCTTCGCTACCGCCACGGGAGAACCCTCCTGTGCAGCCAGGCCGCGCTGCTGAAGCAGGTGGCTGCCGACCCCTGGGCTGCTTTGCGTTTGGTTGCTGCTGGTTGAGCCGCCGCCTCGCTGCCGGTGGCGTTGGTCCAGCTTCTTTAGCAGCTGGCCGAGAAACCCATGACAGTGAGTTGGCCGTCAATCAGAGCCCCACCGACCGCTGTGTTTCGTGGTATAGTGTCTAGCCCGTGGGTCGACTGTGTGCGTCGCCACTTCAAGCCGCGATGCCTCTGCTGCCTGGTTACTCAGCGTAACACCCGAACATGGCGACAGAGGCGGTGATAGGTGGCGACCGATGCCTGTCATTCAGTTGGCTGCCAGGACCACCATTCATCGGCCATGTTTAGCCACGAGGCACCATCCAGTTTCGTGACTGCGTTGTGGCCGGGTCTCACCTTCTGCCATGCTCGGCGCTTCTGGTGTGCGATTTGCGACTGGCGGAACAGTTGTGCCTTCGGGCCCTCGCGAGCTTCAAACACGTCTTCAATCTCGGTGCGTTCTACTGTCGCACTATCTGTGATGGAGCGTGGATCGAGTACCACCGGGTATCACTGATTGAATGACGCAACGAATACGGGAAGCAAACAGGTCCGATTTTGTCAGCGTCGTCGTTTTCCATCTAATTGTTCGTAACAGCAAGCACGTGCACCGGTCTTCGTTAACTTCTTCCATATGCGCAACGATATACAGCAGTGTGTAGAAGACTTGCTATCTAGTCAGCCATAAAAAAACTCGAATTTAGGTCATCTGAAATAAGTAAAAAAATCAGGGGGGTTGTGTTCGCAACAAAAAAAGATAGGGTGAATTTATGGAGCAGAAACTATCATCAATGTCATCACTTGAAAATAATAAATCTAGGACTGATTTCATAATGAAATTTTATTTATTGTAAATAATGCCATGGAGAACGCTTCACACGAAGGAAGACGAAAAAAGAGGCCAGCAGACAACCAATTTATTGAAGGCGGCACCTCAGGCTATATACATTTCATATGCAGCATAGGCACCACGTTCGAAGAGTAATAGAAAGTTGATAAGAAAAATTATGCAGCTGCTTTGTTACCTTTTGTTTGCTGTACTTCCTCGAATATTTAAACGATGCACCTATGCAGCCTGTGATTGTATGTACATAACGAAAGACGTGTTGTGAGTTTAGGACTTTGTTATATTTGTTAGAAAAAAGCCAGACCTGCGCACAAGGCGCAGCACAGTCAGAGCAAAAGCAAGAATAGCGTCCTTTAAAAGCCTTTTCCAAACACTCGTTGAGTAAACACTGCAAGTAAACTTGCTGGGTACCCACTATGGCCTTATAACATTATTATTTCGGTACTACAGCACCATTCACTATGCTTATCTTCTTCATTTTTTTATGAAGCGTGTATCCGCTAAACATTTGCAAGTAATTTTCCAAGCACAGCCAGGAAGAAACCTAGAAGAGCAAGCTTTAAGAGCTTTTTCTAAATACTCAAATGGTAACCCACTGGGCACACTGGCTGGGTATCCAGCGTGGCATTATTAGGAATACTTTCTGGATAGTATACAAGCATTCGCTTTGCTTTTTTTCGTAATTTCTTGACGAAGCGTTGTATCGCCTAAACACTTTCAAGTAACTTAGTGCCAATTGTTCATGCAGTGAATTACGATGACGAATTAATGCCTAAAATGGGTATGCGCCACAGTTATTAGGTGATCAAAAACAAGTTTTTGTAATGAGTCGGGGCATTGGACGACCCACTGTTACGCTATTTGCATTGTGTGACGCCTGCTTTTCCTTTGCTGTTCTAAAACGCTTTTATTACTCATAATAAATTGTATTCTTTTCCCGACATCGAACGCGCCTGGGGGCAAATTAGGCGAAGGAACTCCCAAGCAGCGGCATAGCCTTATGAATTTGAGGCGTGACGCCGCTGGTCGCTTACAGTCGGAATCGCTAACACCCAAAACGCACTCCAGAGGCATGACGCTTTCACGTTACAGAGGTACCCCAGTTCAATCCAGTAGTACTCGTATTCGCATTCAGAGAAACCCACACGTCAAGGATTACTCGACGAATATTGCAACGCTAAAATTAAGTTCATGTCAGACCTTTACTTCGGGACAATTATTGGTCATTTTTTGCAGGGTAATTTGTGGCAGAATTTGAAACTTATTACAAAGATATCTGGAGCACCTCTTCTCAAAGGAAAACAAAGGTGGGGTGACACAGTTTTCATAATTTGTGGCTCCTCTAACTGACAAAACTGTGAATCTATTAGTGGGCCTTTCTCTAAACAAGAAATAGAACTTGCCGTTTTGTTTCTGTCGCCAGGCTGGTGCGACAAAGACGGCGGCTCTTTCCCAATTTTTTTTTCTTTCTTGCGCCTGCTTTTACCGGCTGTACGCGCTACATCCACGCTGCGCGGCTGTCAAGGGTATTTTTTATGCTGGACTCCCTATGGAAAGGATTTTAGTGATTACGCTGGAGTGCGCCGCCTATATGCCGCTCGTTATCCGGCACCTGACTGAGAGTGTATGTTTAAATGTGTGAAACTATACTACATTGATTTGTTCAACCCGTTTACTTGTTAATAGCGGTCTTCCAAAACCCGTGTTTCTTACTCGTCTGTGTTAGTTCTCGTCAATGTTATTTGTTTTTACTTAGAGCCACTGTACTTC
This sequence comes from Rhipicephalus annulatus, assembly GCA_013436015.1. Classification (NCBI taxonomy): domain Eukaryota; kingdom Metazoa; phylum Arthropoda; class Arachnida; order Ixodida; family Ixodidae; genus Rhipicephalus; species Rhipicephalus annulatus. Next base: position 182,353 of record WOVY01005742.1, read on the forward strand.
AGTGTTATTGGATATAACAACTTCCGCGGTTTAAGTGCTTATGTGAATGAGGTAAAGGTATTGGCGTATGCGGATGGCCTAGGGTTCTTTTTCACAGATTTTTTTTCAGGGGCACGAATGAGCTTTGCTGACTGTAGTTTATGCCATGGACATATAAACCAACCCATTTTCAGGGTATCGATTGGCCTTGTGTTTCGCTAAAATACCTAGGCGTTCCATTATATGCATGTCGATCAAGTACTCATGAAAGGAAATAACGTGTACCCACCCTAAAACGCTTTGCTCTGGCAATACTTAATCATAACCTGTCTATCTTTGACAGACCTAAAGCATGCAACCTGTATATGACAACAAAAACATACTACGTCTGCAAATAATTTGTTGTTCAATGGTCTACATACAGAAATTTACCCGTATATTTGCTACATTTATTTGGTTATGAACCTATGAACCGATGAGGCAAGACAATGTTTTTAGACCTGTCTGCGCAGGTAGCCTTTGCCTGGTACACTCTTTATTAGACAAATGGAGTTGTGATTTTACTTTTTTTGTGACCGTGCTCATCCAATGCTTCGAACAATCTTGCAAGTAGATTTCGCAGATGTTTTACCAAACTTAGTTGTACCTACTCCTTTCGCGTCACCTCCATATCTCCAAGGGTTCGTGCGGGAAGTGTATGAATCAGTGCGGTTTCTTACAGTTTCTCCAATGAGTACTTCTGTAGCTCAAGAAAATACCTATAATATGCTGTACTAGATGTGCTTTTTCCGGCCCCACATTACCGCTGACTATATAGTGGACTTTTGGTCATCACGTGCTAGTACTTGTAAGAAAATGCCCATTTCACCAATAACTTAGACAATTTTTTACGAACTGCATACAGAAAGAATACTAGTAAAAACCAGGTTAAACATCAAAGACATATTTGTATTACCTGCCATCTCTGCGAAGTTCTGAAAGGAAAGAACTATGCTTTATTAATTGTAAGGAGACAATTTTTTACGAACTGCATACAGAAACATTACTAGTAAAACCAGGTTAAACATCAAAGACATATTTGTATTACTGCCATCTTTGTGAAGTTCTGAAA